>JAUZNJ010058986.1:8686-27125 GCA_034780135.1 Jordanella pulchra
CCAGCCATAGGTAAAAACATATATAAGTCGCATTTTCAGGGCGGTTTGTTTGATAAAATCCACCAGTACCTTACAGGTTTCTTGTTTTCTTTCTGCTGCTCGATTAACATTTTTGGCTGCATATTTTACTAACTGCAGCTTGTAAGTGCAGAATATGATTTTCTTGTCGTTGCCATTTAGCCTAGAGTGTCCTTTTGTGGTTTAGTGTGAAATGATCTAATAACGTCTTTATAAAATTTCACACATAAGTCGCACCACCAGGCAAACTATAAAAAAAAAGTCCGGAAAATACGGTAATTCAGATGCAGGATGTTTAGCTACAGTCTAGACGGACGTTGCTGCTGACGCCTTCTAACAGGACAGAACAGTTTTTCCTCTTTCTCTGTTTGTCGTATCAGCTGATGATTATTAAAACCATCTTAACCCGGAGCTGCTGTGGCTTCTTGATAAGCTGCTTCTGAATCACCTCAGTGTGATTTAATGGTGCTTTCAGACCAAATGAGCTGAGCCGAACCATCGAGCTGAAGCACCAAATGACTTAATGAACAGAATTAACTGCCTACTGATGTCAGCTCTCCTCCCTCTATCATCTGCAGAGGAAAGGTGGAACATAAAGCCAGGAAAAGTAGGCCAGATAGAAACCTCTCCTGCGTGTGTGTCGTCTGGGCTAAAAGTGACTGTGACGGGTGTTTTTTGTCAGACTCTGCAGGTTCTGGTGCACGGGGAGGGACCAGATGTCACTCCTGTGAAAGTGCTGAACTGTGACACCATCACCCAGGTGAGTTTCTCCTCATGAGCCTCGGATCCTCCTGCATCCTTCGGTTGTTTCTACAGGAAGTGGTCAAAGAAATCACTTTGCACCGCTTGGCGCTGTGACGTGTGATGCACGTGTTCACACATGTTCACGGGTATGTCTGTGATGTTTTCCATCCAGGTGAAGGAGAAGATCATCGATCAGGTGTACAGGAACCTGCCGTATTCACAGAGACCGAAAGCAGAGAGCGTTGCACTCGGTGAGACAAACGCTTCTAGTTTACATGAAACTAGTTCATTTAGTTCATCCAGGATCTCATGTGAGCTGCTGTAAAATGTCTCAAACTCAGACAGGAACTGGACCAGTTTTATCTCTGATGTTATATCTTATAATGAATCCTTGTCTGTCCACAGAGTGGCGTCCCGGCTCCACAGGTCAGATCCTGTCCGACCTGGACCTCACGTCCCAGAAGGAGGGCCGCTGGAAGAGACTGAACACGCTGGCTCATTATAACGTGAGTTCTGGACCCCAGTCTGAATCTGAATCTGCAGGTCCTCTGCCACCAGTCCCTCACAGCAAAGCGCAGCGCTCCTCCTCCTCCTCTTCCTCCCGCTGCTGCGCTCTTCACGTTTAAATTGACTCAATCAGGCTCCGTTCACTAAATACTGAAAGTGGCCTCTCCTCACCCAGCTGGAGAGGTTTAACTTTCCAATATTACAAATTAATCTCAATAGGACTCCACCTCTGCAGCAGAACGTTTAGATTGGATGGAAAATGAATCCTTTAATGAGAAAATTATGGAGAATTCTGCAGAAGAAAAGCTAAACAGGATTTCTTTTCTTTTTTATTTAATCGTTGCTGGCCCACTGCTTGTATTTGTTAGTTTACAGTTTTCCTCAAAGGAAAGTGGAAACCTTCCCAAACAGGAGACTTTAATAACAGAAGGTGGAGCTGAAATCTGTAGTTTTGTTTTTTTTCTAAAAGAGAAGCTTTTAGCTGCAGTCCAGCCGATCTGTTCTTCTTTCACTTCCTTTAGTGTCACAGAGAAAAACTACCTGCTGCTCTTAGAACAGATTTAATAACGAATCTAATTTGTACGTTTTAAACTGGCTGCAGGTTTGTTTATCTTTGAATCTGTCCACAGAACAAATATTCTGCTTATAAACAGTCCCTCCATCTTCCTCCAGTCTGTTTGTTTCCAGGCTTCAACCTGCGTCGCTCCTCATGTGTCGGCTTCTTTCTCGCTGTTTGTTTGGGTTTTTTTGTCTCCAGCTCATCTCCTTGTTTATTGCACCGGCAGAGATTCATGATCCTACTGCTCGATCCTGATGCTTTTAATCAGCTTTGTTTCCCCACTTTTCAGCTGAGACCTTTACTTTTGCACCAAAACAAGCCAAAGATGAAGAGCAGGAAAATGTCGAGCCACTTGAGACTCGTCTGCACGCTGCAGCAAAACCAACAGAAACTAAATCACTCCTGCTGTCCAGACTCTCCTGACATTTAAGGAGAATAATTAATTCAGAGGCTGATTTTTCCTCTAATAACTGTGTAGCTTAGTTACTGAGAACAAGGGTTTGAAGCTCTTTTCTTTCTGTCTGAACCGCAGGTCCGGGACAACGCCACCTTGGTTCTGTCCAGAGTTTTGCACACGCAGTCATTCCACCAACACCAGGACAGCCACGATGAGAGTATGTCTTCATATTTACAAGTTTTCAGTTGACTTAAAAACTGGATGAAAGCGTTTTTTTTTTTTTCTGAGGGGAAAGAAATGAAACATTTTTTTTCTTGTTATAAAGATACAGAGAAGTTCATCAAACCTTCCTCTGAAGCTTTTTTTTTTATCCACTAATCAACCATGTGCCAACAGAAACAGATATTTGAATCATCTCTAAAGAAAATATTTTAAAGTTCTTCTTTCATTTTTGGCCAAAATAACAATAATTAACCTCACATTGGACCCGATACCAGACAAATTCTCTCTAAGGAGTCATTTGCTTTTTTTATTTTATTGATTTTAAATAGTTTAATAAAAAAAATATATTTTTTAGCTTAATATCCCAGTAGATACTGATAAGTACTAATTGAGAGGAGTTTGTAACAATAACCTGCAGAGGATATTTCCTCAGACTTCAACCCTTCTAATCCTGCTGGTACCAAAGCTGGACGTCCTGCTGTGGTTCTGTGCTTCAGGCTAAAAGATTAAAACATGAAGGATTCAATAAATTATAGATCAGCAGGAGTAACTTTCAGTTTGCCATTTGTAAAATATATAAATCCAATAAGGAATATAATGAGTTCTTGTACTTGTTGAGTCCATCTGTAGGAGAGTCTCTCTCAGCCCGACTGTCTCTAACCACAATATTTACCTATTTCTACGTTTTTAGTATGTTTGTATTATTGGGGCTATGATTATAAAAAAATCTATTTAATCAGGAGATAGCGCTGACATTTGAATAATTCTCTGTTAAAAAGTCATGTTTGCAGCTTTAAAATGCTCAGTGTTTTTTATTAATCTGCTGCTGTTTATTTGATGTTATTTCTCAGCTGATGGCATTTATAGAGAAAAAGATAACAGAATATTTCACCTGAAATATCAATGAAATGTTTCCTTTTCCATTGGGTTTTAAGTCCATTTTGATTAATAGAAAATAAAAGATCAGAATCAAACATCTATTTCTGGTCTCAGAAGAAGCTGAAGGGATTTTTGAGCCACATTGTTTGATATTTTCTACAGATTAAAGCACAGAGGGGAACGTTTCCCTCACTGAGCTGCAGCTAATAAATCAAGTTTTATTGGCTTGTTTCTGTGTCTTTCTAAGTTTGAGTAAAGCTCTGAGGAATATTAAGACAAATGTCTGTTTATGCATCTTTTTATCTCTCGTGTCGCCTGCAGAAAACGCGCTGCTGGAGGACGACAACACCTTCCACCTGGTGAGACCGACGGACGAAATCGACGAGGTGAAGTCGAAGAGAGGCAGCATGAAGGACAAGGCCATGACCAAAGCCATCACCGAGATCTACCTGACCCGGCTGCTCTCTGTCAAGGTTCCCACCAGCAGATTTAAACTGGTTTCACTGGTTCCAGTTCTGGCACTGATTGATACAGATATACCTCATGTTGGTTGTTTTCTCCTTTTGTGTAACAGGGCACCCTGCAGCAGTTTGTGGACGATTTCTTCCGCAGCGTTCTCTGCACCAGCTCTGCCGTCCCTCCTGCCGTCAAATACTTCTTTGACTTCCTGGACGAACAGGCGGAGAGACACGACAACGTGGACGAGGAGACGCTGCACATCTGGAAGACCAACAGGTCCGATCGTATGATTAAAACTGTCCCTCTAACTGGTGCATGTTAGTTAGTTTTAGTCCTGGTTTCCAATAACAAGTCCAAACATCGCTGCTCCTTCTCCCTACTAAGCATTTCTCACATTAACAAGCAACGGAAATGAAATCAAACATTTTTTCATGATCCAGCCTGAAAGACGTTATAAAATAAGCCTTTAAAAAAAGGAGACAAACTAAATCCTAAAATGTCTGACCGACAGCTCGGACCCAGATGGCTTCTTCTGCAAAGCATCAAATTCAAACCAGTTCAAGCCCTGAGCCTAAACCATTTCACACACTAACCAGTCCAGTGTTGGTTTAACTGGTCCAAGCCAGGCGGGTCACCCTATAAACCCCACCACATAAAATCCTGCTGATAAAATTCCTCCAACTGAAGAGCAGCTACTTCGTTTTAGCTTCAGAGCTGCAGGTTTTCCTCATTTAAATGAACAAACCTCCACAGGTTTCAGGAGAAGCAGTCGGTCAATAAAAACAGATTCTTCTGCATCAAACCCAGAACTTCTGCTGTTTGCCGTCGTCCTCTTTGATCTCCACAGTAAGAAAATTCACATTTAGACGAAAATCAAAACGTTATTGCATGAAATCTTGCATCACATTTCTTCTACGATGTGTCCCTCTGTGTGACGTCCTCCTTTCTCACATCTTTTATTCAGCATCAAATTCAATAATTACTTGGATCCAATTCTTGGCATCAGACGCTCTAAGAGCTTCTGAATCAGGCCTCTCTGCACTTGTTGTCAGTTTTAATCAGTTGTCGGAGAAATTTCCCCCCAAAGATAATAAACCAGCTGTTATTATATCGGTGCGGACAGAAACGGCTCTGAAGCTCATTTATTCTGATCGTGCTGATGTCCTTAACAGAGACTCTAATGTTGGATGGGAGTCTGTTTTTTTTTCAGCAGCAAGAAAGTGATCGAATCTTTATCACCAGTTTGCAGCTGCAGTTGGTTCTACTGGAAAATGTTAGTAGGAACTTTTATTTGGAAACCAGTTAATTGGATTCCGCTAATTGAGCTAATCTGTATTATTCACACCGTGGGTGTTTAAGGTGTAAAATGTCCGACGCACTCTGATAAATCCGTCTTTTATTGCACCCGTATAAATTCACACTGAACTTTAAACGGTTCAGGTAGAAAAAATGTATTTAAATTTAGAGGTAGATTAGATGAAAGGAATGAGACTGCTCATGAACCCCCAATTAAAAAAATCTTTTTAAAAATGATTAAATTGTTCAAACAGTGTTTTGTTTCGGGCCATGCAGTGTCTTTAACAACCATCAGGTACTTTATGAATCCCAGAAACAAAGAATTCATTCCTGCCATCACAAATGGAAACGTGGTGTTTATTTCTACTAAAACGAGTTTTATTTGAATAAAGTTTTATTTATACAGTCTCAACAAGAGGGGAAGCAATAAATCTGCATCTGAATGGAAATGTTTGTTTTAACTTACTACAGGGAGACTTCCTGCCCAGACAGGTTGATAGAAAATCATTCCCAATTTTTTTCTTTAACAATGACTTCATTAAACTTCAAATGAAAATGATCCAGAAACTGTTCTTACCAGATATCTTTGGGTGTTTTGCTTCCCAGACGATTAAATTCATCAGATTTTGGACAGACTTCAGGCTAAATGAAACGAGCTGACAGGAGTTAGCTTTAAGTGCATCACTCTCTCAGGATGAAACATCCTGATTTTAACTGATTCACCTGCTTTTCTTCAAAGCTGCTCTGAACCTCCAAAGAGAAATAATTATCCTGCTTCACAAGCCCAGTCCCTGTGTGTGAGTCTCGTATCTCATCAGCTCAGCTAGAGTGTAATTACGTCCTCGTCGCTGCTGAACCAGGCAGCGGACCACATGAAAGCCTGGTTTAATTGGCAGGCTGTTATCGGGTCGGCTAGATGACGGAGGGATGGCTTTCTGTAACCTCGCTGCCTTCCAACAAAACACTGATCTCAGCCATAGTGAAGACGTGTTAACAAGAGGGAAAATGAAATACGCATCGATGATGGTCTGAATCAGAACATCAACACTAAAACTGGACAATCAGGTCATCCACCCATCAGTCATGACCTTTTGACCTTTTAATTGTAATTCACTAATTAATGCTCAGGCAATGTATGGAGGATCGGTATGAAAAAAATCCTCAAGTGGTTTTAGAAATAACCCAAATAGAAACAGTAATAGATTTTATTCCCCAATCTCACCCTCCTGACAGAGATTGATTATTTGTTGAAGTCCAACAACCTTCCTGCTCTTTCAGCCTGCCCATGCGGTTTTGGGTGAACATCCTTAGAAACCCACACTTTATCTTTGACGTCCACGCGACGGAGGTGGTGGACGCGTCGCTGCACGTCATCGGTCAGACCTTCATGGACGCCTGCACCAAGACAGAGCACAAACTCAGCAGGGTGAGTTCACACCCTCGGATAAAACAGTTTTGTTTCAATCTGGTGATTCCTAGAGAGTAAATAGAGCTAACAGCTGTCTGCTTGGAGTTAAAATCATATTTCTGTTCAAGCTGTTTTCTTTTAGATCGTTCGTAGATTTAACTGGAAAATGACACCAAGTGTGGTTTCTGTGAAGCTTTCTACGTTAAAGAAAAGTGCCTGAAGACTTTTATTTGTTCTCATTTCAAAACCTGTTCATCCTCTGAGTTAAGAAGCCGTTTCTAAAAGAGAGATCAGTGGGACAAAATTAAGAGCTGAATAGTCGAGTAAAAATGAATAAAAAGCAGGAAGTTTTGTCCCCTTTGAGTTTGAATTCGTGGCTCATGTTAAAAACAGAAGGAGGCCAATGAGTCCCCCTTGGAAGACGCCAGTAGTGATTGCAGCTGCTGAGAGGTTTAACATAACAGTTTCTATCAGAAATCACAGGAGATCAGGTTTTTTTTCATATTTAATTTCTCTAATTCCCTCAGTGAGTGTTGGACTCTTAAAAAGAAACAATAAATGAAATAACTTGACATGACTGGACAGAAGTATCCGACTTTAAACGAGAAGCAGCACGTCCTTCAGATTCTCCGCTTTGTTTTGTATGTGCAGAAAATAACTGAACCAGATAAAAGCATGACAGACCTGTGATCATCAGGAACACCCCTCTCTATAAACATCCTCTCAGAGTTATTTTAAGCAGCTTTAAACTCCAAAAGGCGTTTTCATTTCTTTGTTTTCTTCTCGCTCTCTGTCTGCAGGAGTCTCCCAGTAACAAGCTGCTCTATGCTAAAGAGATTTCCACATACAAGAAGATGGTCGACGAGTGAGTTTATAAAACCATTTGTTCAGGCAGATGTTGAAGATTCACCTTGTAATTTTTATGTTTTTTTCTGCTTCGTGCTTCAGACAGACACTTGAGTCTGTATTTACTGGATGTTGTGTTTCTTTGGGACGATCTGCTGCCACAGAAGTTAATGAGGGCCTATATGTGTGTGTTTATTTCCTACAGTTACTACAGAGGCATCAGACAGATGGTTCCAGTCAGCGACCAGGATATGAACACACACCTCGCTGAGGTGTCCCGGGTAAGAACCGCTTGGTCTGTCTCTAAAAAGAACCACCAGAATCAGCCATAAGACACATTTCTCTCTGTGGTCCAGATCTGTTCTTGGGTCAGATGGATCAGAACAAACATTAAGAACAACCACATTTTATTGAGGTTCTGTCTGACTGTCAACAAAAAACCATTTGTGATGATGAAATAAAAACCAGCTTTAATGATCTGCAGGCGGAGATTTTTATTAGTTTTTAGCCTGTAGGCAGATTGGATGGAAAACCTCCCAACACAGTTCGGTCTGGACTTTGACCAGGTCGTCCTAAACAATCAATCAGCTTTAATCTAAAGTCCAGGAGCTGCACAACTTTTTTTAACTGTGTGGTTAGAGCGCCCTCCTCAGGTGTTTCCACTGCAGGTAAAGATTTAAAAACGTCAGGAATCCAACCTTTAAAGAAATGATCAGAGGATCCTTCAGAGCTCCATCCACCATTTTTGATTTATTCAAAACTCTGTTGTTTTTTTGTGTCTCCATACAGCAACACACAGACAAGCTGAACACCCAGGTGGCCTTACATCAGCTCTACCAGTACGCCAGCAAGTACTTCGATCTGGTGAGACATTTTCTGATTCTTTCTGCTCACTTCCAGCCAGAAAACCTGCAGCAACGAGGGTGAAAATAAAAGTATTTGGTTAAAGATTGACACAAGAGCTCCTGGAACATCAATGCTCGGGGTGTAGATCAAATCCTGACTTTTTCTTCATGTTTCTGGGATTTTTGGGGGAGTTTATTGTGAATAATGGTCTGATGTTTCTGACTGTTTCCTCTGGGAGAGAAGAACATATCTGGTTCTGAATTTCTAAATGGTCGTTTCTGTCCTTCAGATCATCCAGTCGCTGGACGAGGACCCGGCCGCCCAGAACCGACAGCTCACGCTCCGCCTCCAGCAGGTCGCCGCCGCCCTGGAGAACAAAGTCACTGACCTTTGACCTCACAGAGGGGGAGGAGCTTCTCAGCTTTGTTTTCCAGTCAAGGACTGATATTGTTTTGAGCTTACGGACTCATCTGAATGTGTCAAGAAGAGTTATTGGAGCTGGAGAACAAGGCTGAGTGGAGGTTCTGGAAATGAAAGCACTGATTTATTTTATTTCCTTTTTTATCTTCCTGGAGGCTGAATTCTCACTTAGCATCCTAAAAACAAGGAAGATCCAGGAACTCGATCCGTTCAAAATCATTTTTCTGAATTAATTTTGAAGAAATTGGATGTTTTCTTTGTGGACGTTCAGATTCAGCTGCTCCAGGATCCTTTTTCCAACCACTTTATGAAGTCTACGAACTGTGGATAAAATGTAGATCTGAGGTGTAAATATCCTCAATCCTAACCAGCGTAAAAAGGCAATCTGACCTCAGATCAGCAGTAGAGATGGACAAAGCGCTGGCCTTCGTCGGTACGGACCACTGACCTCGGCGTTCAGCGGCTCTAGAAATATCCAGCCTGCTGCTCTCTGCGTTTCCACTCTGAGACTCTAGTGTCGTTTTCATGCTCAGACTTCCGTTTTGTATCATGAGTTTTTCTTCAGCTCCATGTGACTCGCAATTAGCAATTAGCCACTTCCTGATCATGTGACCAAACACTGAAAAATGAGACGGTTTCTCTCTTGTTACCATCAGTCATGACTGTCTCCCTGCCGTCGATGACCAACCCAGAAAATCTGATCAGTTCCTTCAACTTAATCAGAGATTAAAGTGAATTAAATTAATCACTGATTTAGTCTTAAAATATAAAAATTAAACCGACTCCTTGGGTTTGATCATCCTAAGGCTAAAAGAAACAAAGGAAATGGGAGTAAAATAAATACTCTGTATTTTTTTTTATTAAATTAGATCAGAGTTTAAGAGAAATATGAAAGACAATAAGTCTGGAAAACAGAGTTTCTAAAATTGAACTAAATAAGGGATTAATCCAGTTCATTTGGAGAAATTCTTCTTTATTTAAATCGTTATTTAAAGAACATTTCCTGAATTTAGTGAACCAAATTTTACCTCCATTATGATTCCACAGTCACAGATCTTGTTGATATAAATAATCAGAGGTTTGTTGACATGTGTTGAATTTTACTATTTTACTGTAAATACATTCAACAAAGACAGAATGAAATTTGGTAAGGATTAGTTAAAGCCCCGCCCCCTCCAAATGAAACTGACTCTGATTGGTCTCAGATTAAGCCCCGCCCACTTCATTTGCTTCCTTTCAAATGAATCATGTTTAACATTAAATTCAGAGAAAAAAAACTGAGTGAAAATAAGCAGCTCTTCATTTAAGGAGACATTTCTTTCGATTTCCAGCAGATCATGACATAAACGCACGCATCCATCTTTTTTTATGCCACCAAGAGGCAGGATAAGAAGAATCAGCTGCTGATCCAGTGAATCATCCTCAGAAACTGAAGCCACTTTGGTGCCAAATGCTCTGAACTTGATGTACGCTCTAAGCTTTCTGTGTTTGTGTTTGCAGACATAAGTGGGTGTAAAAAAATGTGTGTGGTACTTTTCTGAGAGCGTTTAAAAATGTGAAACTTAAGTTGCCGTTCTACCCGGCTCTCTGCAGATCTTTGACGAAACGTCCCAAAAAAAAAACTTGTTGCTTTTGTGCTCTCATGTTGTTTTGTTTTGTTTTTTTTCTCGGATGCAAACTGCGAACTCTGAACTCAGCCTTGGTATGTTAGATTATGAACAGGGAGACGGTACTTTCTCCTCTGCCGTTGCTTGCTTCTCTCTGCCTTCTCTGTGCCACCAGCGAGTGCCTTAAAGAGTTTAAGTAGAAGTAGATGTGAAGGGAACTAGATGTCAATCTCGGGCCGTTTCGGGTCTCATCAAACGTCTGGATTCGATCTGCCGCCTGACGCATTTCAGGAGAACTTGTCAGCTTTTTTTGTATTAATTTCGCTTAAATCTAGAGCTGAAACGAATGTTTGTGTTGTCAGAAGGTGGCGCTAAAGGGCTGCAGCACAGGGCTGGAATGAACAGGATGATAGAAGTCAAGTTTCTAAGAAGTTAACTTCTAGAAACTGACAGAAATGAAGAGTTTTTATTTTCTAAAACTTCAACATCTGGCCCATTATGATTGCCACCTTGTGACATCACCGAGCAGCCCGTCTGAAGGAAAGAAGTCTAACGGTTTTGAGGTCCCTTTGACCTCCCAGTGTCCGTCCCTTCTGACCCGATTCCATTCAGTGCTGGTTTGTTTGAGCCAGAAACAGGAAGGAGAACATTGCTGCCAAATGTTCTAGTTCTGCAGGAAAACGCCTCGTCTGTCTGGGTTCTTTAGAGATGTAAACCGAGCTGAGGATCTCTGTATTTCTGTGGTGTTAAACTTTCTTAAAGAACATTGTTAAAGGTACACATGAACAAGTCCGAATGTTTCTATAGAAATCTACCTGTGGTACGTCCGGAAGCCGATCCAGTTTGTGTTTCTACGGCTACAAAGGACTTTAAACCCGCCGTCGCCGTTGGTTACTGAGGCGATAAAACGGCAGAAGATGAATGGTTTGGATGGACCAAGCTTTAGACTTTGAAATGGACTCAAATGAGACGACCAGTTAGCAGGACGGGTCTGAATTGGACCTAAGCCCAAATCTCTGACTCTTCTGCTGAAGTGGTAAAAAGAAATCCACATCTAGGAAGTCCAAATATCCAATAAAGTATGTTTATACAAATGGAAGAAAGGCGTCTGTTTCATTTGTTGTCCGTGACCATTTATGAGGAACCAGAAATCAGTTTGATTTTCCTCTGATGATCAAACCTGGTTTAAAGCTTAATGGCTTCAAAGTGGAGCGTTTGAAGACAGATGATGCGGAGTTTCATCTGATCTGATGCGATTCTTTATGCAGCTTCTAACAGAATCAATCCGCCCGGCAGCCATGTTGGATATCCAGAGAGGAGTTAAGGAGGAACATCAAAACTCCACCAGTTAAATTTAAACTTTGGGAGAAATTCTTGATAATTATTTTTTTTCTCCTGATCTGATAAATTTGAACAGTTGTTCAGAAAAGTGTTTATAAGCGAGGAAAAAAACTCTGGTTTTTAATTAACTTCTACAAATTACACACATTATAACCAAAAATGTGTTATTTTAATTATTTTAATGAAAATAGAGTCATTAAATTATGGTTAAAAACTGGAGTTTAAGGAAAACTTCACCTTCCTTCTCTGTCTGGGTCGTACTACCAGCAGGAATCAGGGGTGGATCCTGCTATTAGAACTTGGACCCAAACAAAAAAAGATAAAAAAAAAAAAAAAGATAGTTTAGGGTTACATTTTTTGATCATATCTTCATACAGTTTTCAGAACATCTGTCACATTTAAACCCAGAAGAATCCTGTAGTTTGGTTTCAAACACCCCTAAAGTGGATCGAACCAACTCTGAGCCTCCACACCTGCAGCCTGTTGAAACACAACCAGCATCTATTCTTCAGCCCCACAAACCACAGAAACACAAGTAAGTTTTCAGTTTAAATATTTATTTGTTTTATTTATTTATTTTGGAGTTTTATTTTTACATATAATAAAACTACGGTTCAGTTGTATTTTCTAAGAATTAAAGTAAAAGCTAAATAAAACTAGAGTCCATTTCTGCAGGTCGTTAGGCAGGGAGGACCCTGAACTAAAACCTATTTAGTAAATATGATTAAAGAAATGATTGTTGTCTGACTCTGATATGAAAGAAAAAGTTAAACTATACTAAATACACTTTCTTTTTAAGATGGATTTTTTTTTTGTCTGGGAGACCATAAGAGGTTTAGGAAACCTTTTGAGGTGTTTGGAGTTAATTAGTTATATACAGGGGGGGGCATCAAAAGTCTCCAATCTTTAAATTTTTCCACAATATTCAGATTTTCTCAGTTTTGCTACTTCAGGCTGAAAATAAATCCTAACTCCTCCATTCAGGTCTCACATCTATAATATTTCTTTATCAATTTGCAAATTTAGAATTTATATTTAAAAGCCAAACCAGTCAACTTATGATTATAGCAAGGTGAACTAAAATGAAAGAATCTGGATTTTTTTAAAGTGAGGAGAGTTTATGTAGCAATTTTTTAAAGTTTTATAGTAAATAATTCAAAGTTGTGTCCATGGAAAAATAGATTATAACATTGCAGTGGCTTACTTAATAGCTAAGTGACAAATTAAGATAAAAGGGTAAAATAAGCAGATAGTGATGCCAAAGTGGAACAAAAGTTAGACTGGAAATCTAACTAATAATGAAAGCTCAGTTAAAGTCTCTACATGAGTTTTTAATCTCAATTTAAAGCAACTTTCTGTTTCAAAGCTTATACAGTTTCCTGTGCATTTAGTCCAGATTAGTGGAGCATAAGAACCAAAAGCTGCTTCTCCATGTTTGGTTCTGTAGAATAGATTTGATCCAGAAGCCCTGAGAGGTCTGGCTGTTGATCCACTGTCCGCTAGTCTGTAATGCATTTTGGAGCAAATCCATCAAGTGATTTATAGACTAACAGAAACTACTTTAAAGTTTATTTTCTGAGATACGGGGAGCGAGTGGAAGGACTTTAGAACCGGGCTGAATTTCTCCACTTTTTTAGTTGTTGTGAGGATGCAGGCAGTGGCATTCTGGATCATCTGCAGCTGTCTGATCCACTTTTCAGGGCGAGCTTTGAAGACACCACTGCAGGTATCAGTTCTATTAAAGATGAATGAAGCAGGAAATAGTTTTTCAAGGTCCTGCTGAGACATTAGAGACATTTGTCTTTTAATCCTGGACATGTGATTTAGCTGATAGGTCGACTTTGTTCCTGTCTTTATGAGTCTCTGAAGGTTCAGATCTGAGTCACTAGATCCAGATTTAGACCCTGACTGCTGGTTTCTAGCTGAATGAACTTATAAATGCTCCTCCTTTAGTTCAAAAACTATCACTACAGTTTTGTTTTGATTCCACTGGACTTTAGTCCATCCATGCACTGATTTCTTCTCTGCATTGGAATGGGTTCATGGTCACCTGTTGACATTGTAACGTACAGCTGTGTGTCGTCTCCATAGTTCTGGTTCTGTGTTGTTTTTAAGATCTGAGTTATGGAGAGCTTGTAGATTCTGAATAGGAGGGGCCCTAAGATGGGCCCTTGGAGAATGCCACATTTTTCTGGCCCTGATGTAAAATTACCTACCGACACTAAATAGTCCTTGTTCTTCAAGTAGGATTTAAAGTAGTCCAGTGCTGGAGCAGACAGAGCGACTCAGTTTTTCCTCTAATAAAATCGACTGATCAGCGGTGTTGAAAGCTGCACTGAGGTCCAATAATCCTGGTACTGGGATTCTTCCACAGTCTGCATTTATCTTGATGTCATTGAACAATCTCTGTGCTGTGGTGAGTCTGACTGGAAGATATCAAAGCAGCTGGTCGTCGTTAGCACAGTGTTTAGCTGCTCCCGACCAGCAGTAGCAGTTTGTCCAAGTTGTTTTTTTTCAGCAGTGATTTAATATTTGCTGTTTTCATGGCTGACAGTAAAAACACCTGAAAAAAGGGTTTATTATTGGAGATAATTCAGATGTTATGACAGGCAGAGCTTTCTGTGGGTAAAACATCGAGACAACAGGAAGAGGAGCTTGATTGGTTTATGGTTTCTTCTGAGAGCTTTATTTGATGAAATTTGAACATTTTTGTCTATATTTGTTTTAGTTAGAGACAACTTTGGTTCAGGACCTGACATGGATGTACAGACTGCCCCGGTAATAGTTGGGTTTTTCAGTGGATAAATGATCAGAATCATTAGAGGTCTTGGTAGAGTGGAGTTCACATACTGTAAGAGCAAATAATTAAAATAAAACTGATGGATCCAACCAGTAAAATAAACGAAGCTAATGGAACAGAAAACAAAAATAAAATATCGTTCAGGCAGAACTGGTGTTCCTGTGATCTGTCATTTTATGTTGTTAAGTGAAACATCAGAACCACAATCAAATCAAACTAGACTATGATTGCAGATAGAGAGGCGATCCTGCAGAAAACTCTTCTTTATTTCTGCAGGTAAATCTCATTCAAACATATGGAGATAAAAAGTAAAAACTGACAAGGTTAAAGAATTTTTCCATTTAAAAATCTTTTACCTCCATCTGGATGCAATAAGATAATTTCATAAACGTTCTTATTGTTGATTAATCACATCAGTAAATTGTTGAAAATGAATCTTCACCTGGAAACAAATATTTAAGGACGTATGAATGTATATCTTACTTTTTATGTTTTAATTGCTTTCTTAGGGTTTCATTTTAAAGAAATACAATGTATTAGTTTTTTTTTCTTTCATAAGCTTCATTTGTGTTTATTATAACCAACATTTCTTTTTTTTTCCTCACATTGGCAGAACCCAAAGGAACCCGTCAGCTTATTGAATCGGACCGGCCCCAATTAGAGGATAGTCTATGATTTTACGTAGGAATTATAAATCATTTTAACCTGTTTGTTTCTGTTAGAGTTTAAGCCTTTATTTCCTTCAGTCAACATCAGCTAATATCAAGTTTATCACCAAGAAATACGCTTGTGGTTGAAGTTAAAAAAGCTGAATAATTTTGGCTTTTCAGGTCTGTTTGATGAGTTTATCTTTTTAAATCATTTTTTAAAGCCTATTTTTAAAAGCTATGTCTGACTCATTTCATGTTTTTAGCTATTATTACATTTCTCAGATTTAAGTTATTTCTGTGATCATTGCAGGTTTTTCTTTAGGTGAAAGGTGCTAACAATTTTATCCACTTTGATTCCATGTAAATAAACAAAATTAGGATTTTAATACTGAAACAATTTAATTTTTTCAGATTTAACTGGATTTAGTTGCGCCTATTTCAGGTTCAAGGATATTTATTGACTGATATTAAAGCTAATTAAATTATGATTAACCATAGCTGAATAATTCAATATGAAAAACAATTAGAACAAAATATTGATCTGTTTCATAAAAATACATTAAATGCAGGTTGGCAGCTTTTAATGTTCATGTTCGGCTCTTTTTAAACTAATCAAACCTCTCAGTAAATATTGAAATCTGTCTTAATTTACAATAGTTCAAAATAACCTGCGTTTTTCTGACCTTAGTACATGAAATGCAACAGCGCCCCCTTGTGTTGAATAAAACCACACAGATTTCCTCTAATTGCTGATTTCTAGTGTCATTTTTTTTTTTAGCTCAAACAGCCACAAGATGAAATGACTTTCAATCATTTTCACTCAAACAAAATGAGAATTAAATGTTTATTCAGTACAAAACAAGCAGGAAAAACTATAGAAATCTTATTAAAACCCATCTTATTATTCAAAGAGCTTTAAGGAAAGTGTCTTAAATAAATAAATAATACAGATGTAGTCTTTTTGCATTGTTATGGCAATAAAGGTTTTCATTCTTATGGTTTCGTAGATTACATGAGAAACTCCTTTCAAAAAAAAATGTACAATAAATTCTTTATTTATTGTCAAAGTTCACTGCTGTTAAAGTTTTAGGAACAACGATTAATTAGACATTTCATTGACATGTCTGACATTTCTCAAAGCAAAACAAACTTCTTTTCTTTTTTAAATAAGTGACAATCCTGGAGTGAACAAAATATTTAAATAATTTCCCTTAAACTTCCATCTGTAAAACCAGAGCAAAAGCAAAGCTGCCCAGTTCTTCCAGCAGAACATTAATAGCCGAGAAATATTTAAGAGGAAACGCAGAGTTCAGGTTTTATTAAGTGGAAATAAATGTCTGAACTAGAGTAGAAAATCGTTTTAAATAGAAAACTTTAAAGCATTTTTGACTGAACTCTTTACACTTAGTTCAAATAATCATTAAAATTAGAAATATTCTGTGGTGTATTTTAAGGAAAATAATTTGTAATTTGTAAATTTAAGCACAAATGTCGATAAGTTGTCGAACTGCAGCATTCCTGTGCTCTGCTCCAGGGGTCTGGAGGTGAGGTAGGTGGGGTCGGCTGACGGGCAGGGACTCAGCTGAGGTAAGTGAGGACCACCGACTGGATGGGCATCCTGCACACCGGACACAGCTTGTTCCTCTTCTTCAGCTTCCTGGCGCAGACGTAGCAGGACATCAGGTGTCCGGTCCGTCCGTGAACGATGCAGCCGTTCTTCGGCCGCGACTGACAGATGAGACAGGGGTCCAGACATGAGTCGGGCAGCCTGGACTCGGCCGACACGCTGCGCTCCAGCTCAGGGAGCGACGCCGACTGAGAAGGAGAACATGGGAGGAGCTCCTGGGAGTCGCCTAAAGAGAAGGAAGACGAGGGCTGAGACTCAGGAGTCCAGAGCTTCTCTTGAGAAGAGGAGGAAGGCTGGGAGGAGCAGAGGAGATCCTGCGAGTTCGGTGCAGAGGAGTCCAACAAACCCTGGGAGCTTAGAGGAGTTTTGGCTCTCTTTCCATCTGGGACGTCGACTCCTTCGCTCTCTTCAACATCCGACCCTTCAGAGGACAGAGAGAGTTATTTTCTAATTGTTTCCCACAAAGAATCTGTAACTTTGAAAACTCGACTAACACCTTGCAGAGAACAAAGGTAAACAGGAAGTTAGCAAATGTTCTGGTCAAGTTCTCCTCAGAACAAAGACACAAAAACATTTCTACTTTTTGTAGGGAATCAAACAGCCTAATTCCTCAGAGACGTTTTTCTTTTCTAACTGCAGATCGAACTAGCCTTTAGCTTTAGCCTCCAGCCTAGATGTCTTTATTTTTCTCTAATCTCTCTTTGTTCTCCTAAGGAAACTCAAAGGCTGCTGGACAGACTAAAACACACCTGATTGGTCGGTTGGCTTTGATGACAGTGCTTTGGGGTTGAAGGTCGCCTCAGGCAGCCAATCCTGACGCAGCGTCCAGCAGCGCAGACAGTGTCTGGGGAGCGGCGGGTTCAGCTCGTCACACTTGGAGCAGCGCCAGTAATCCTGGGAGGAAAACCCACAGAGCTGAGTGAAGAATGACGTCTGTGCTTTTTAGGTGGTTTTCCTGCGTTTAAACTTACAGCTTCTGTGATCTCTGTGTCTTCATCGAACGAGTCGTCGTCCTCAGCCTCGAAGATTGTGACCTCGTACACCTGAGGAGAAATATTATACCAAATAAACCGACGGCTGCAGCCACTCTCACTCTGAGGCAGTTTGTTTACATCTTTGTTGTCATTTTTTTACAGTGAATTTCTGCTTTGAATCCATGAACATGGGAGCAATCTTCAAACAGGGCGACCAAATAATGAGGAATGTCTGTAAGGCTATCATCTAGAGCAGAGGTCTTCAACCCTGGTCCTGCATGTTTTAGAGGTTTCCAGTTCAACAAACCCTGTTAATCTGCTATTAGTTGACATCATGTATGTTGAAACACGCAGGGCCTCAAGGACCACAGATCAGAACCACTTCTGTCATTTCCACTGGATATGATACAATACGTCAGAAGATGGTTTTCATCTTAATGAAAATAAAAAACTATCTTTGAAAAGTCTCCTTGTATTAAACACCCTGATGGACCTCAGTAGAATATAAAGAACCTGTCAGACATCTGATCTGCTCACTAACTGGATAAAAGCTTCAGATGGGAGCTGGCTCTTTGGTAACCTACAGTTCCCGGTCCAACCAGAAGGGGGTGCTCCTGATCCTGACATTTAAAAATGAGGCTCAGTAAACCATAAAAATAATTAAACAGCTGAAACTAACATCCAACGCATTTCTGCAGGTTTAGGATGAATCTATAGGAAACTTTTGATTTTAGATCTAATAAATTACAAGAAAAAACTTCAGCTTGTAACATCTAACTTCTAACTGAATGAAACCCAAAACCCTGCACCCTTCATCTAGTTGAACGCAATGAGAGCTT
>JAUZNJ010058986.1:27225-46963 GCA_034780135.1 Jordanella pulchra
GATGTTCACCTGATCGTCAGCAGACAGAGATGCGTCGTCCTCGTTATAATCGTCAGAATCGACGGACTCCACCTCGAACTCGACGCTGAAGTTGTCGCTGTCCGAGTCTGAAGCTGCGATCGTCTCGTCTGACCTGTTGGACTGAACCGACACGGAGCTCCGGTTAGAAAACGCTTCAAACATCCAAGACGTCTGCGTCTGTGGGCGTCGCTCACCGTGCTGTGGGAGTCTGACGACTGGCTGCTGAGTCTGTCCCGCCCACTCCCCAATCCACCAATCACACACCACGACAGGCTGTCGTCAAACGTCAGCGAGTAGCTGTCCGACCGCCGCCTCTTCCTGCTGTCGTCTGACTCGTCGTCCTCTCCTGATTCCTCCTCCTCTCCCTCTGCGCTGTGGGAGGGTCCTGTGTGGGCGGGGCTCATGTCACACCAGTGCTGATTGGCTGGTTTAAAGAAGCAGGTGATTTGAGGAAGAAACTCACCTGGATCGTTACTCCTGCAGCTCCTCCTCCTCCGCCTTCTTCTCTGGACTGTAGATGAAGAGCGACTTTCTGCGTCTCCTTCCTGAAACACAAAGGTTCAGAAATGATGAGCAGGTTAGTGAATTAAACCAAATCATTTAAGACAAAGGACCTGCTGCACCATCAAGTCTGCATAAGAGGCGATTCTAGAAACATTGACGCACTAAGAAAACCTATTTGTGAGACACAACAATGTCGATAGTTGTGAAAACGGCTCTTTAAACATATTTCTGGTTTTTACATTAAAAAAATACCTTTTTCTACTCAAGATTTTATGTTATTTGTGTGATTTTAGGTCCACTGTGTTAATATATTGTGCTAGAATGGAAAGAAAATTGTAAATCCACAAAGAGGAGGTTGTGCTGAAAAAAATGACACCAGTAATGCAGGCTAAATATTTTTTTAAAGTGAAATATAAACAATCAAAAGTAGTTAAAAACCTTCAGCTGATCCAATAAACTTTGATCTTTGTCACATTCAGATCAGATTAACTCAAATGAAATTCAGCCAAACTTCCTGTTCTTCCAAGTTCACACTTTAAAATCAAAAGTTAGTTTTCATTATGAATAAAATGTAAGAATCCTCCTCCTTTATGCTCCATGCTGTGATGCTGCCGTCTCTTACCTCCGACTCTCGGTTCATCTGGCTGTTGGAACTTTCACTGAAGTCAGTCGATGAATCTATAAAAACAGGAAGATTCAACATTTTAACCACATCTGTGTAAAAGCAGAGAATTAATTACAACATGGATCAAATTAATGGGTTAAAAAAGGAGGGATGGGATCCCGCTTAAAGGTTTTATTCTATATATTAAGCCATTAGAAAAAAAGCAAACCTGGTTTAGCTTTTTCTACAGTATGATCTCTAATCTTGAGTCAGGCTTTTTATTTTGTTTGGCTGCATTTTCTCCTATATATGACGTTTAGACACCAAACAGCAGAAAAGGTCCAACTTTAGACCAGATCCTGCTGCTTTGAGACTCGGAGGCCTGGATTTGCTCATCAGCATCCAGGCCTGAAAACAACATCTACTTAATGATTCTCACTTCTGATAGGAAAACGTTCCGACCATCAGACTGCAGTCAAAGCTGCGTCTGTGAAATCAAACAGCTGATAAAGGATAAGATCAAACTGTGACACCATCTTTCTGGAAAATGATCATCTTCACTTTATAAAAATCTAAACGTCTCTGGTTGTGAAATCCTGTTAATCTCCACCTTCCTATCAGAAGACTAATAACCATTAAACACGTCTGATTTGAATGTGCTTTATTACAAAGTGACTGAAGCCCCTCTGTGGTTTACTAAGTTTAAGGATGAAGAAGCTTCCTACCTTGGGTTTTCACGGCCACCAGGTTCTTGGTGATCATTGCGAACAAAACCCTGAAGCATGAACAGGTTTTAGTTTCCAAACAGCCGAAGCTTCAAACACAGGATGAGAAACGGACTCAGACTCACCGCGGTTCTTTCACAGAGAAGCTGTCGACGCCCAGAACTCGTCCCAGAGCGTCCTGGGCGCAGTGGACAATGTGCTGCTGCTTCTGGTCGTACAGCTGCTTCTGCATGATGTACTGACCCAGATAAAACATCACCTGGAGAGGACAGATACCCACAATGCATCAGGAGAAACCAAACTGGACTGCTGGAGGAAGATCCGATGCCCAGTTTGGTCCAATCCATGAACAGAAACGCTTAACCTGCTTTATCTGAGAGAAAGAAGCAGAGAGAAGCTGGACGGTCCTGGACTGGATGAATTAAAGAACAACAAGTTATTGGAGTTTAGTTTCTGATGAAAGCTCCTCTTTTTTCTTCATGTTCTGTTTGGATCTTACATTGGAAGCTGCTCTAATTTCAGATCAGAACCACAGGAGTTCTATGAAACATTTATCCAGCCATGAATGTTGGATCCTGATCTGTTAGGGAATCAATTCACGGAGCTGCTGCCTTTAACAGACTCCTCTGTTCAGCAGAGAGCCTGACGACTGAACACTGGAGACCATGTGAGGCGCTGTGGTTACATGAATGGGGACAAGAAGAAAATCCCTGAAAATGACCAACTAAGAGTCTCAAATCACACTTTATTTCTTCTAACTTTAAACTGGTCTGTTAAAAACAAGAACCAGAGCAATGATGATGCAGCAGTTTTAGTCTTTGGGCTTTTTATAGCTACAGTTTGTAATAATTATTTGCTGACAGAAATAGAATACATTATACATAAGTACGTTATTTATTATTGTATGTCTGCCATGGGTGGGGGGTGTGTAATGCTCACTTTTTGACTCAGACTGCAGGTCAATCAGGGTTACTGAAAGGACTAAAAGCTCAGATGTATGCAATAAAGGAATCCCATGTTTCCAAGACTTTACCTCAAGGCTACTTTTCCAAATTAAACTTAGAACCTGAAAACCCTCCATAAAATCCCTTTAGAAGATTCAATTAATTCTGCTAACAAACAACAATCCCTTTTTCTTGAGGTGGTTTTGTCTTCAGTAAAATTCCTCCGGAGGCAAACACTGAGGCTGTCAGTGCTGCCACCCTCTGGTTAAGTGAGGAACTGCTTGTTCTGCCACATATCGCCATCTCACAATGTTAGAGAATCTTTTTTTTTTTTTTTTAATTCCTGTATCCAGATTACGATCTGGATCAACACTAAAATGATGGATGGTTCATTGGCATGAGGGCCACCTCAATGTTATTAAAATCCATCCAAAACCTTTCAAATTATCCTGTAAACAGGTAGACAAACACAAACTATCAGACAAACTACGGCGTCCGACCCGCTAACCTCAGTTTCATCCAGTTACTGTTGCTCTTATTTCTGTGTCTAATAATAACCTCATGCTTAACGATAGTTTCTGCACTAATGAAGCTCCTGAAGCTCTAAATGATGAGATTTTGTTTTTTTTTTTACCTCCTTCATGGTAAAAACATCTTTGGTTGCTCCGGCGTGTTGCAGCAAAGAACAGAACTCTACCTTCGGTCTTACCTGAACACAAACAGGAAAACACCGAGTTAGACATTAAATTCAGGAAACGGCGAAGCTTGAAATGACGGCCGACCGCTCTCACCAGTTTGTTTTCGTTGGTTGTTTCGGCGTTGAGCTCTCCGTCAGATGACATGGTGAAGCTGTTTGTCGTCTGCGTTTTAGAAGCAGATGAGGAACATTTTAGAAGGACTGATGAGGATTCCAGTTAAAAGATAAAACAAAAGCCTTATTTAATCATTTCTCCTGACTTTAGGCCCTTTTAACTGTTTTATGAGGAGTTTTATCATTAAGTTGTTAATATTAAAATTACAAGAAAGTAAAGCTTAAAATTTCTAATGTATCTGAGAGGAGGGACAAAAAAATAAACCTTTTCTGAAAAATGTTAAAAAAAAGAAATAAATAGCACTTCTGTTAACCATCAAACTGTGAAGTTTAAATAATGAAGTCAGCCTTATAAACATTAAAGCTCTTGGAATGCTAAAACTTTTTACCAAAGATAATAACATTTAAATCCAACACAACCTTGGACTTATTAAAAACAAAGCGAAAAGGAAAAGATTTAATCAGGTTTTTTTTTTTTTGGCTTTAAGGACTTTTAAAGGGTCCCCTACTTTACCAAGAAAAAAAGCACTTAAAGCCTTTTATGTTAAAATAAAGCAAAGGACAACAATTGTTCATCCTGATCATGTTTACTCAGTCCTTTTTAGCCTGAAAATAATTTTTGCACCATTGGTGATCAGCAGTCAGGGATTGTTGGGACACCAGCTGGCAGAACCGACTAAATCATCCATCAATTTTGCTGCTTCATTTATTTAAAAATTACTTCCTTATTTATTCGTGCCACACATCTGCAATATCCTACATTCGGTTATTGTTACTAAAATTACTAAAGATGATTTATTTTGCCAACAAATTGATCAAAAATAGAGTGGAAAACATTTAAATCATACATAATAAGCCAGCAGGAAAACATAATTGAATGATAAAGCCATTGTATAAAACCAGAGTAAACTATTGGGGTAAAGTCAAAGTACAGCAAAAATAAAACCTATTAACTTTTAAACATTTTTTTTCCAAAACAAGACCTTTGAACAGAAACAGAAATTACAAAAATAATTAATTCCTACCAGGATTTAAAGAAGATTTGGTCTCAGAAGCCCATTCTGTGCAAAGAAAAGCAAATAAAGTGCAGTCAGAGAGGAGCAGAGCAGCACCTCAGCCTCTTATATAGTAACTCGGACATGTTGGGACTAGATCAGCCAGCGAGGACCTATCAGCTGCTCTGCTGAGTCAGCAGCAGGAACCACATGCTCAAATTGAGTGGAACAGCTGATTCAATCATCTGGTTTTGGTGTGGAGCAGACATGCCGGGACTAGTCCACCATGAGTCATCACTGCCAAAGATTAGCTAACCATGACAACCAGTCCTGTGGTCTGGGTAACCAGCACTAACCAGGACCAGAAAAAAAAAACTAATAAAAAAAAAGGAAGACTGTCCTGATGGGAGGCTGTCCTCAGGGTTTAGGGAACAACAGGAAGTAGTTCATCCATAAATTATTCCTGCAGCCCATCACAGGACATTTCAGTCCTTCCTAACACTTCATTTGTTTATGTTCTGACAGCTGATGAAAAACACATTTCTTCTACGATGTATAATAGCTATACAGGAGATGGTTTACAATCCAAACACATGATCTGATAAGTTTTTAATCAGCATCTAATCCACTGGATTTTCTTTACTATAAATAGTAAAGAAAAGGGGGAATTGTTAAAAAAATAAAACAAGTTAACTTTTATTTGAAAAAAGGGAAGGAAAAATACAGCATTTCAGCAAAACAAAAATGGTGCTTGAATATCATTAAATTATCATGAGATTTCAGAGATAAAGACTAATTGTTTAAAGAAATTACAATATTTATAATTCGGAATTTATCAACTGTTAAAAACCATTTTCTTTGTATTACTTTGCTTCATGTAATAGCTAATAATTTAAATGACAGGGTTTTTTTACCAAGTGATTATTTTTTAGGGATCATTTATTCGTTTCTTGATGTATTTTTTATTAGGGCAGAATTTTTCCATTTAAATCAAACACTAAAGATGATTTCATGAATTACGTTGAACTTTTATACCTGCTTATCTACGACATTAAGAATTCAACATTTAAACTTAAACGTCAAAAGAGTTACATGTAAGCAAGTTACATGTAATGATAAAAATATACAAGAGCTTTAAAATTCTTTAAAATAAGTTGATAAAAATACATAATTTAAACACTGTCCTGACACGAAAAGAAATCGATCCAAATTTCGCAAATTATTTTAACAAAGCCAAAAGTGTGACATCGTTTTCACAAGAATTTCTTTCATAAGATGTCTTTAATGTACATAAATAGCACCTTAATCTATAAAGATTAAATAAAATATTCAAACGTTTACATTTACAAACTGCAATGACTAATTCACATTTTATTTCCACCAATTAAAAGAAAGTTAACACACATGTTACTGTTTTCGTTAGTTTTGAGTGAAGGAAATTATTTTAAAGATATTTTCCAGTTGATAAATAACAATTATAAGCGCTTAGGCAACCAAACTAGTAAAATAAGCCTGGATTTATCTGGTTTAGTTGATGACTAAAGGCTACAGCGTGCTGCCCAACAACTGTTGGACAGTATCGCGCTAGCAGATTTGCCCGGACTTGTTCCGCTCTCTCCTCCCACTAAGTTTGAAATAGACTGAGTCAAGCAGTCTAAATGACTCTTTCATAAACTTCGTTCACGATTAATACTCCCTGCTCGGTTCGTTTTCTAAATAAACCCCCGAACGAATAGATTTTAAAGGGGTTTTAAATGTAAGCGGAGTTGTCCCTATGCACTAATGCTAGCAAAGCCGTTGCAGACGAATTTAACTTTTTAAATCTAATCTTTTACTTTAATTCACTCCATATATAGATTCTATTTCTGTTAAATATGGCTTCACAAACAATTCATTTTAGAGAAAAGGCAAGTTTTCCAACTTCGCAAGAACGCAAAACTAACGCATGAGTTTGGCACCACTCCACTACTGGTCGCTTAGGTTAGGATACTCCGAGGCTGTGCGGCCTACTTCTGCTAGCTCTCAGCTAACATAAATATCCGCTGAAATTACAGCGTGAAATACATCCGTAATTGACCCGATTACACTCACCTCTAGATGCAGATCCAACGAAAGCCCCAAAATGCTATTGAAGACTTTCCTTTTTTCCTGATTTATGAAAAGCTTTCCAACGATTAATTGCTTGCTTCGTTTCCTGTTTGTATAACTAAACCTTTAACGACCTGTAGTTCCCCCTAGTGGCCGGGATTATTAATTACATTTCTGAGAGGGTAAATATTTTACCAGTAAAAATAAATTTATTTTCTTAAAACAATGTAATCAATAGTAAGTATTTGCCATTACTATAACGAGATTCGCAATATAGAATGAACAGTCCAGTTAATTGTAGTTGTTCATAAATTCTATTGAATTTCATGAATGCCTGGTTCACCCTAAGGAGTAATTGCTGTAACTCATTTTCTTCAAGAGTTGTTACTTACGTTGATTTTTGTACGCAAGGATCTGCTGTAGCAGTTTGTCAAAGCAGGTCTGGAGAAGCCTCTGACCAAAGCCCATTCAATTTATTTAACCACCCATTAAAATACATGAACAAAAAATAATTTTCCAGTCAGTTGAAACCTATGCTTTCTGTAGCTGTCCAAACCATAAACCATATTCAAGAGGTTCCTAAAATTAACAGTGATCTCTTCACAATAGTCCAAAACTTACAGGGAACTTTCTGGAAATATCTTGAACAAACAGGAATAATTCTGGACGTGTCCAAAATGTAAAAGCAGCCGTTTCTTTTTTCCACTTTTTGAGGACCATTGTTCCTCGTCTTAGAAAAATCAGCATCTAATCAGGTTCTGAAAAGGCTTAATATCGATTCATGTGGGGTATGGCCTAGAACGATTTTGAACTTGGATGGCGCTTTCCCCAAACCTGTAGTTATGCAAGAAAAAGTTAAGTCAAAGTGCATCATTTCCTAAACTGAGACATTTAGTAATCTTTAGATGTTGATGTAGAGGAAGTCAAGCATTCCTCTGAAACAAATGAGACGTCTAAAGGCACCAAAAGAAAAAAAGTACAAAAAAAAAAAAAAAATCACTGCTCTTCTACAAGAAACAAAAGCTTTTATTTTGGAAAATACAAAAAAAGACAAAACTTCTAATAAAGAGAGACCAGTTATTTAAACAATGTTTCCAATGTATGTGCATTTAGTTTCCATAAGATCATGACTGTAGTTCATAGCCCAGTGGGTCTAGTCCTTGATCCAGCAGCGCGAGGGACGACTCCCGCAACTTCTGAAGAAACCTTCTCAGCTCCTCCTTAGAGAAAACCTGCAAACAGACAACTTTTATTACCCCTTTGAATGAACAACATTGTCTCAGAGCAGAGCACTGACATTACCAGCCAGTCACAGTAGGAAAACTGTAATTTGGCCGATTCCAAATCGGTCAAATAGTGGTTCCTTCACCTTCACCTAAATGAACTATTTATAGGAAGCATCCTGCTTCCTCTTCCTCCCTCCCTGTTCGTACAGCACTTATTATGGCGACCGCTGACGCACTTCCTCTTTGACTTGGTGTTGAACTGATGATTTGCCCGATTTGGATGAAGCGTTTGCCTCCTTTTACCTGGTAAAGTTTATGCTGATCAGAAGAGATTATGTCGGCGAGTCGCAGCGCCTCCTGGTGTCTGGAGGAGTTCTGCAGCACGCTGAGCAGGAGAAAGGTAAGACGGGGAAGACAGAGAGAGCGCAATGCTGCCATCTGGTGGCTCCGCTCTTCGTCTGGGTCAGACCCCTGGAAAACAAAACCAGATTTTGTAGTTTATTCACACAAGTTACCTCTCTGCAACCTTGTGCTGCAAATGAAATCATAAAATCAAAGAATAAAACATCATGGTGTTACAGAACCTCTCTGTTGTCGACCATCCATCCTCCATCTACAAACAGCAACACGTTGTAGATTCTCTCTTTCACATCTTCAGTCAGGACTTCAAGGCGGCTCGACCAGGCAGTCATGGCAGCCTAAAATGTCCAATAAAAAAAATCATCATCATTCAACTTAGTGAATGATGGTTAAAACATGTTGATACTAAAACCTTCGTCTGTTTATTTTTATGCAGGCAGCAGTCAAATAAAAATACTCATACTGAGCTGCCTTCTGGTTCTCATTGAGGTCTATTCCTGTTAAAACAGAGCTCTTCCTTTCCTACTGTTGGCAAGTGCTCCCTCTAGAGGAGGGGTTGATTCAAAAATTAATAACTCGATTAGTTTCTTGCAAACTTGAAACCCTCTGAATTCTAGATGTTTTGAGGCCAAATTGGACTTAGTAGATTAAACATTGGTTTAGAAAATGTTATTTTTAAAACTAAATCCTTTATATCACAAAACTGTCGCCTCTAAAGAGTAATCAATGAAAGTTTAACAGTTTATTTTGTTGCTAACCGGATTCTAGATAGATATCCATGAAAAACTACGGGGTTCCTACAAGTTTTCAAAAGTTACATTTAAGACTTTTTTTAAGACCGTTTTAAGATCACAAAATGTAAAAAAAAGAGAATTTCTGGAATATAAGAAAATGTGTTTATTTAAATCAGACTGAATTTCAGTGCCAACTACACACAGAACCGTGTTGAGGAGTGGATAGATGTAGAACCATTAAGGTGCGTTCAAACCGAGGCAAATGGCAGGATTCAGGCGAATACAACAATATTTATCTTTGCTTCATTTGCAGGAAGTGAAGCGAAATCCAGTCAAGGACTAAATGTTACTCTGAGCAAAAGAGAAGGAGGCAGTGGAGATGAGCTTTCTTTGATCAAGATTAAAGATAATGTTGACAAAGCATGAAGTGGGGAATGCTCTTAGGATGTTTTTAGGTGACTTTAAAAAACACGAAGCGCTTTAATTTAGCCCTAGATAACCACTTCTTATTTAAAAGAGTGATATAAAATATTAAACACTTTCTTGATGTTCAAATGTTTTGAGCTCGACTCGCAGAAAATGATGTATTCTGACACATTTATCTGAACCTTAGCGATGCATCCCCTTTTAGTAAATCATCTCCTTTAAGTTCAGCGTTCAACTAACAACTCTTTGGGAATCGAGTCATTAAAGCTCAGTTCTGTTTTTGTCAGTCCGGCTTGATGTTTTCTAATAAAGAGAACAAAAGTGGGTAAAATTTTAATTATCAGATATCAGTTAATAAAATAAAAACAAAAGGAACTGTTTTAAGAGTCCTTTATAAGATAACTGGAAGTTCTGACAACTGGGAGATAAATAAAAAAATAGAATTAAAGGTCAAACAGCTTAAAAAGATCACTGTATTTACCTGGTAATCCTTTTCTTTCATCTCATTAGCAACTCTCTCTGTGAATTTGGCCTCTGGAGCAAACGCCGGCTTCTGTGGTGCGGAGCTGCTGTGGCTGAACCAGTCAGTGAACGCCTCATGGGCTTCCTGTAGAGTCGTCAACAGACAGGTTTACATTATTTCTGTACTTATAGCAAATTTGGAAAACAAAGCCCTGTAGAGTAATAAAGTAAGAGGCCGACTGACAAGGTAAGCTCTGATGCACAGGTGCTCTCTGATGGCGTTCTCATCCTCTGCCGGTAGGGGAGCGGTCTGACCGACGCCAGTCCACTGCGAGTAAATCTCCCTCATTGAATCTTCTGGAACTTTGGAGAAAACCACCTTTGCTGCATCATGTTTCTGCAGAGCTGAGAGGTAAAGAACCAGGTGTCGTTTTTAGCCACTCAGGTAGGGATGAAGACTTTTATCAAAGTCCTGTCAGTGGATAAAACGTACCCAAGAACTTCCTCATGATAGCATTGGACTGTTTCAGAGCCTCAGCTCGGTGGGCTGGGTCAAACAGCAGCCAGTCAATGACGTCAATCTTTTTCTGGTCCTCCTATTGGAGCAAACAGGCATCGGAAAACTTATGAAAACTAAAAAAAACTTAGAGGTAGGGGAAATCCCTCAATACACCAAGATATGATCCCATAAAGGAAATAGAACAATAAATAACTCTGTGATCATTAATTTATTACAGTGAGATGATTAAGTGTCCAAGAAGCAAAGAATTGTTCAACTTTAGACCTGTTTTTGTATTTTTCTACTTGGTGCATCACTGCCCCCTAGTGGAAGAGATTGCACGGCTGAGAGGAGGGAACCTTTGAAACAGGAGGCGCGTTTCCATCAGCTTTTCTAAAACGCATTTTCAAGCATCGCATCAGAAAAGCTTGATGGAAATGACAATGTTAGAAAAAAAAAAACTCCCAAAAAGTTTTTATGTTTGCCTGGAGTGGTCTTTGGCTTTTGTTAAAAAAGTTTAAACAGCAAATGGAAACACTTTTTTCGAATCAGTTCTTACATGACTGTTTCTGATGTCAGCGTTTTCCCAGATGTTCCCCTTATGAATGTAAACATGGCTGGAAGGAACATCACCATTACCAGCTAACATGTAAATGCAATTTTCCTAATAGCTAATTTTCTCCTTTACTGATCTGTGGTCAGTGCTAGATTACAGCCCCTACTTCCTGCGTATTACTGCCAGGAGTGATGACTTAATGTGGACAACATAAGGCTTTGCATCACTTGGTTAATTTACTTCCAACTTGGAATTGAGCATTAAGGTCTGCAGTATAAATGTAGCTTTATTCTGCTCTTCCAGTCACAATCTCTTTACTTGGTGAGAATCCAGAGCTGCTAGATTCTATGAAAATTTGCTATCGGTTCAACAAACACTCGAAGTACGTTGTATCCTCTCCTCGAGTCCCACTATTTAACAATCACTTAAATTCTAGCGTCACACTGTGGCGAAGGCATCAAATACAGTCTTTCATTGAGCTCTACTTGGACGATATTTTTAATCCCTATGAGGGATTTTTACCATCATACAGCCAACCTGCTAACAACCTCTTTAAATAATTCTAAAATAGGGATTTTGTCTCTAGTTTTCCTCCAGTTGTGGAAATTACTGAATGTTTAATTCAACAGCTCAGCAGGTATTTCATGCAAAAGTTCTTTTGAAATGTGGTAGTTTTCTAATAGTGTTTATTCAACATATAATGGTGACAATCGACACAGAGCATGAAGCAATAAACTGAAAACTGATTCACTTCATCTATGAAGTTACAGATTATTTGATTGTAGCAACAAACTGAACAAAGCAGCAACTTCCCAGCAAACATTTCCTTTATGAGAACAAGGTTGGTTTTTACCTTTGTGGTTCCTGTCTCCAGTGTCTGGCTGTGGTGTGTGAAATCTGTATTATCTCTCCCTCGCACCGTCTCCACCACCAGCTTAGTTATGGCGGAGACGTCCAACCCTAAACACAGACGGACGGCTTTAGATCCTCTGGTAAGAACTAGAATCCAGAGCCCAACTGGCCTCCGAACAACTGTCCTCTCACCTGCTTCTGTGGCGAGACGCAGGCACCGAGGGCGGAGCTCCGGCTGGCTGACCGTCTCCAAGAAAGCAGCGTACTGAGTGGTGGCCAGCTCAGAGGGAAGCTGACCCACGTAGCTCGCCACCAGGTCCGTCTGCTGGTCTCGGATCAGAAGTGAGATGTAGGCTTTCAGCACATCGACGCACACTTCCTCCTTCAAAAAAACAGATGTAAAAAAATAATGAATATTGCTGCTTTTTAAAGCTGATTTTTTTGTTTTTGATAAACAGGTTTATTTCACATTTTTTTAAAAAAATAATCCTTTTACCAAAAACTCAAACTTACCTTCAAGGCCAAACCCAGAGAGCGGAAAAATAAGACCAGGTGAGTCATAAAACGCAGCAGATGAAAAGGGAGGGGCTTAGATGCTGTCAGCCAATCAGAAAACTCATCCATCAGACCTGATCGAAACACCCAAAGACAGAAAAAATGCTCAGTGGCTAAAATCAGACATGAATGAAAAAACAGATTTATTGGTTTTTTTTTTTGTACTTTTTAGTATTAGTTATTTTTTAAGATGCAGCAAGCAACTGTAAACATAAAAGAACCGTTTGTGAAGCCAGCAGGTCCCGGCGGCTCTCGGCCGGCGGACATGAACTAAAACAAGCGTTTTGTCGGAGAAGTTTTACCGTCCAGGTCTCCAAGAATCACAAACTTCTGGATGACATGATGATGCTCTTTGGTCTCGTCCAACACTCTCTGTCCCAAACACAGAGGAACTTTGGTTAACTGTGAGCTCAGCCATGATGACGACTTTAACCCTTCAAATCTATCATCACAAAGATCACCTTTGATTCTGACGCCTGAAGCTCCTCAAACACATTCTCCATGGTCCAACTGAGAAGAGAGAAGGCGACAGACTTATCAGAGACATGACATAACACCCCCCCCACCGACTGTCAACCCCTTCAGTTCATTTGTGTCATACTTTGCCTCCAGATATTCCCGCGGTAGTGTCTCCAACTCCTGGTTTGCCATGCCTGATGACATGAGCTCCTTCTCAACCAGTGAGTCCACCATAACTTTGAAGTACGCCCACACACAGTCCTCCCACGACTCGCACACGGCCAGGATCTAAAACCCACACAGACGGTTCAAACCAAGTCCTAAAGCAGCGAGTTAATGCTGTGGGTTAGGTGTGAATAATAAATCACCGGTTTGATGTTTCCGCTCAGGCTGGCGTAGATTGCCCTCTCGTATCTGTTCAGCTGCTCCTAGAATTAAAGCTAAGAGTTTATATTCGACATCTGCTTCATATTCGAGTCCCCAGGAGTGATGAATAAGAGCAGACCTCCTCAGCCATCCTCCAGCAGCAGGCTTTCCAGATCCCTCTGTGTGGATTTCCTTCAACAGGCTGCAGCTCAAAGCTTCCTGTCAGCAGAAACAATCAGAGACTCAGCATTAGTACTACAAGCATACATACTAGAATAGATTAGATTAGATGAGTTTTATTGATCTCACAGCGGAGAAATTACATTACAATTACAAGAATACACTGGCTATGCAAGAACTCGTTTCTTTTTTTTATTTCAGAAACAGTAACAGTATGTAAAAGCAGCTTGTGGAGATTAAAAAAAAAAAAGTGAAAATGTGCAAATCTGTCAAGATCATCTAAATTTTTTTTTTTTTACTTTTTCCCCCCCAAACAAACTTTTTTTCTTTTTTACAGATTTAATTTTTTCTTCTTTCTTTTTCTTTTTTTAAGGTCATTTTTTTTTAATGGCCCCAACTTAGGTCCATAAATCTCCTCTTTTGGTGGAAAACAGACGGGCTAAAATTAGCAAACCTCCCAGAATGACGTAAATCAAACAAGACGACCAAAATCATGCTCCGTGCAGGAGCTCGTCTTCTTGGCTTTTCTGGTTTGGACCAAGCCACTTTCACACTCCAGATTCTGTGGCACGGTTAACTGAGACCCAACACACATACTTTAACAAGTAAAAGTCTGATTTCCAGGCGATGAATCCTTCAACCCACTCAAGCATGTCAACAAAAGGCGAGTTGCTACCTGAGGTCATGTTGGGATCATGGTAGAGTTTCCAGCCCTCCAGAGTTGCTGCTCTCCAGGCCTGACCACAGCGTTTACACAACCTCTGAGCCTAGAAACACGGAATATAGATGGAAAAACACATCGGTGGCTCAACCTTTAACTGCATGTCAGGTTCTATAGTTTTCTTTAAAGTAAAATTGTAGTTTCTGGCATTAAATGGGTTCCTCTACCTCATCTGTCATTCCGGCCCGGATCAGTGTGAACAGGTTCTTCAGCAGTCGTGCATCGTCTTCTCTGTCCAGATCCGCCAGAGGACGCTGCTGCCGGAGAGGAGCATCCGGATCCTGAGCAGAGAAACGCCAACATTACATGTTTAGGTTTCCGTTATTATTCAGTGGTTCAAAGGGAATGTTTTTCTCTCTCTCACCAGCTCTGTGACGAGAGGAACCAGGAAGTTGGAGCCGCTTTTGCTCCTCATCTTTAGAGCGTGCAGCGTGTTCTCCCTGAAGTTATATAAAAAAGTGTTTTTAAACACGCTGAGGTAATTTTGAAACTCAAGAATGAAAATAACTCACCAGCAGACATTCTTGGCATAGTATTCAATGTTATCAGAGAAATCACCAATCTGATCCTTGGCGATGCTCTCTAGCCAATCAACCACCAGCTGTAATAAAAATCAAAAATAAAAGTTAGCTGCAGGATTGACTCTCTAATGATGGAGAAGGATGCAACTCAAGAACACGTTCTAAAAGTCAACAAGCTTCTGGCTTCATCCTGCCTGGATGAGAGACTCTTTTTTGAAGAAATAGCCCAGTGAAGATGTTTCTTCTTGGATAGACCAAGAATTAAGGCTAAAGATCTTAGACAATCAACAACAGCAAAGAAAAAAAGTCGCTTTTTGAAGAAAAAGTTGCTAGATGGGTCTAAGAAGTCGCTAAATATAAGGACAAAGTTTATAAACTGACAGCAACTGTGTCGTGGCCCGAGGGGTTTCTATCGCTTTTACCGGATCTAAATAACAATTGATCTGTTTCAAGGCTCTAAACTTGTCGGCACATCATCCACTGATGGGAATACAGCACAGAACCAAAGTTAAACATTTCTTATTTTCAACATCATCACATGACATTGTTTGCCACAGTTAGATTCATTTCCTCATCGCTATTTATCTTTCAAACAGCCACTGGAAACAGAAACATAATTGATCCAACTGCAGGTGACTGGGAGATCAGGATTTCAGGTCTGGGGATTACACAAAACAATACAGCTTCTGACATAATGGCGGAGCCAAAATCTACCAAAACTGAAAGTTCCTCAGTGTTGCTGTAAGGAGATCAGCAGTACAATTTTGATATGGAGTCTTCTTGAACATCTGAATTCTACCTTAATAATACTGTGATTAGGACTGATCAGGCTGGGGCTGGTTTTTCTTATCCATCCCTATTTAAAGCATATTAATAAGTGTTCTACATGTTTAGCTCAGAGTATTGGGATTACTAATCCAGATGATTTAGCCTGTTGATCCATTATGAAACCAGAATGGATGTTAGTAGGTTTAAGATACTCATGAAGAGTTGAAGTTGAATAACTTCAAGGTCGTTCTTCATTCATCTGCGCAGTTTGTGCAATACACCAGCGAAAGGGATAGTGAGAAGATCCCAAACCATGATGCTGCCGCCACTATGCTGTTGTTTTATCTGGCTATATCTGAGCCAGTTATGATAAGTTAAGGTCAATGAGAGCCACTCTGCTTGCTGTGGATAAAAAGGATATTGTTATAAACCACCAGAGTCACAGTGAAGCCAGCTCTGCATCATCTTGACATTTTAAAAGTTAGACTCAGTTGTATTATTTTACTTTTGTGCCAACAAACAAAGAATTTGATTCTGGTTCCACTTTACAGGCTAAATACTGATGCAGCCACATAATCAAGTTATCTGCCCTACATGGAGCCAATGTCTTTTGGAGAAAGATCAGAGATTTATATTTTGAGTCTAAATGAGGATTTCAAACCTATTGACACTGAACAAGTTGTGAGGCATGTTGGTGGAAGCATCAAACTGTGGGGCAAATCGAATGTCAGGAATATTAGTGAACAGCAAGTAGACAGAAATATGGTTTAAACTTTTCCAGTAGGTCAGTTGTCATATTGACCAAGATTTCAGAGAACTTAGTTTTTATGACAGTTAAGACCTCAGATCCAGACTGTTTGGGTTCATTTATTTATAAAAAAAAAAAAAAACAAGTCCAAATCTTACAGCTAAATATCTTCTCAAGTAAAACCTTTATGTTTCCACGTTACCTGGCTCTGTCGGATGATGGCGTCTCGCTGGAAAAGCTGCTCAACGACGATCTTCTCGCTCTCACTGGGAACCTTCAGGAAACACAACCTCAGGTTTACAGGACCGTCACACAAACATCTGATTTCAAAGTTTCTTGAATGACACCTTGAATCATCTGCAAGGGTATTTCTCTTGCTGAAGTCTTAAATCATCGCTAATTTCTTTTTCTTTCCTTCTAAGTAGCCAAACCTTCTTCAAATCCCTCCCTGAATTCTTTCCCTTCGGCTTTAGCTTCCTTTTCCTTCCCTTTTAAGTCCCAAAAGATTGACTTACAACCATGTCTGTCATCATGTCCTCTTCCAGCGCCAACTGGACCCGATCTCTGCAGAGACAGTCAGGTTAGTTCAAAAACATCCAGGAAAAGAGAAATGCACCTCACCAAGCTGGACAGGTACCTGTAGAGAGAAGAGATGAGCCTCCAGGTGCAGTTTTCCTGCTGCAGCAGCCAGCGGACACCTGCTGTTTTACTGTTCTGACCCGCTCTCAGCACCAGAGACTGCAGCACAGTCACCTTAAATACAGTCAGTGGAGACTCTCTCTTACAGGCTTATATGATTCATGCAAACACGTCTAGAATAACATGTTTATTTAAACATAATCAGTGAAATAAATGATCACAAAAAAACTTTGAAAAATTTCTCCAATTACCTTTAAAAATCTTGTTTCTTTAAAAAAAAAAAACTTTTAAGCAAGCCAATGACACACAGATGTAAGTCTTTGTTTTACAACCAGAACCAGATCTTTCAAAAAAAAAAACAAAAAAAAACAACTAAAATATGTTTAAGTTAATGTCTTGTAAAAAACTGAAAGATACTTAAAACAAGCAGAGTTTGAAATCATAATAAAAGTGAGAACAGGAAGACCTACTTTCTCCTGGCAGATGTTCTGATAATCCTCCAGCAGCTCAAACACAGCAGAAGAGTGTTTCAAAAAAGAGGCCAGGAATTCTGGGAAAAGACTGGCGGCCGCTGAGAGGATCAAAGAGTTTAGTGTTAAAAAATATTCATCTCCAACCAACACAGCTGGTGGTAAAACGTTTGGTTTCACTCACCTGTCTCCCCAGGGTCGTCCTCCTTCAGCAGCGCTGAGCTCAGGTTCGCCTCATCGTCTCTGAAGAAGCTGCTGTTGTCCAGCCCGACGACGGGGGATGTGATGCTGTTGCTCCAGTCGCTGTCCTCCAAATTCTACACATGGTTCATATTTAGATCAGTTAATAAACCTAAACCTAAAATTGCTAGAATGCAACTGCATGCTGGTCTCTCACCGCGCTGCTGAGCACATTTCTGGGTGTGAGCGCGTATCGAGGCGTCCGAGCTCCAGGAGCCAAAATGGAGGAGACATCTGGAACTCTGGGAGTGACTTAAGAGACAGAAAGGCAAAAGGATTTAGTCAAAAATGGAGGAGGAATTTCATGACAATAATCATAATCTGACCCTCACCAGCCTGCCTGAACAGGGAAGCGGGGGTGTTCCTGTGCAGTGAGCGGGCGGGTGTTAACGAGGGAACGATGGGGCTGCCGCCTGGAGACGGGACTGAGGCACAGAGTTAAGAAAACAACAACCTTCATGTTTTATATCAGTAGAAGTAAAGCTGTAAGCATATTTATTTATCAAACCATCATTTATAAGACCTCAAATGTCTGTTCAAACTGACAGTTGCATGTTAAGCTAACTCTTCATTTTACAACAGACTAAAAACGAACATTTTTACTGATATCAGCTGAAAACCTGCAATCAGCAGCAGCCAGTAATCTCTGATCAGTGCATCTCTAATAAAGGCAACAGCACCAGCATAAGGGCTCCTTATTTATGTGGTGCAAAGCTAGCAGGAAGATAAACAGCATTTTTAGCACTCCATGTTGTCAATTGTTACAGTTCATCAGAGGAAGAAAACTCTTGATCCTGTAATTAAGAGTTGTGTTACTTTACCAATCTGAAACATAAAGAAAATAAGATTTGTTTTTTCTTATTAAGCAACATTAAATATTAAAGACATCATATCATCTTATTTAAAACATCTTCAGGTCACAACAATCACATTCAGTGATCATAACACCTGGAATGTACAAACAGCAGTATATGTCCTGAAGGATACAGGCCACCTTCTTCCTCCTGCGTGCGGCAACCGTCACCTCATCCTCTCGGACCACTGGAGATGGCAGCTCATTCTGAACCCTTCAGGAGCACAAGGCACACACGGTAAGATATCCTAAAATACTATCATATCCATTGTTAATACATTCATTCTTATTTGATTATCATTACATTAAGTCGGGGGCAAAAAAAAAAAAAAACTAAATAGCAAATGTTTGGAAGCAGAAAAGGTGATTAAGTTAAAATATTCAAGGCCATATAAAACTTCACAATATTCTGAAGCGTTTGGTTAGTTCCTCATATTTATCAACAATAAAAACTTTAATTGTACCACTTTATATATAACATCTCTCTTTTAGGTCATTTAGTTTTGATTACTGAGATAAGTGGACTTTATAATGACATTCTCATCTATAAAGACTCCATTGTATGTCCGATTCACAACATGTAGCGTTTCAGGACACTGAAGGACCAGTCCCTGACATACTGTATAGGGACTGCTCTCCTTACTTGGTCTTCTCTACGTACAACCACACACAACTCATGCACTGTGTGATAGAATATGTTGCCAACTGATACTGGATTTCTGTCCACATCTCCACTGCAAATGCAGTCATCTCTGATTCAAGGTGAATGACAGCAGATGCAATCGCTGTTATGACACTGTGTGGTTAAAAAACGGCTTCAATCCCATTAAAGAGGGGATGCCAAGAGCAGGTTTCATGTAGGTCTATTATTTTACACAGAATATAACAATCCTATACAAGTCTGCTCAGTTTTAGGCAAGAGGAACTTTTACAAATGTGGATCAACACATGTGCATCCTTTCTTAACTTTAGGCCAAGACTTTCATTCCTTATATCCTGAGAAATTGCATATGATCACATAACTTTATGCAGACTCATTTATGTAGGCCTCTACACCTAATCATGTGGCGTTAACACTGTTTAAACCTGTTATAAGACACCCTTTATGTTCATTGTTTTTTTTGACTGCCAGTTACTTCAGCAACTTCTTATCAACACTGTTGTTCCACTTTGAAAGCAACAGCTCATACCATATAGGGAGCACTCCTTGCCAATTAGATAATTTACATGTCAAACACCAGCCTGTATACAAATTATATTTCAATGTAAAAAAAAAAATCAGTACTGGTGCCAAAAAGACGTTCGGTTATGTTGCAGCTCAAATTATAGAAGTTTTACAAGCTATACGTCATTGGCTTTATTACTAATAGTGTTTATTATACTATTCCTATTTTTCTCTTACAAAAGTATA
>JAUZNJ010058987.1:0-28318 GCA_034780135.1 Jordanella pulchra
ATATATATAAATAAATAAATTGGATTTAACTTGTATAAGTTTATTCTTTCATGCTACAATATTCATAACAACAGAAGCAGGTGTGCAGCTACCTGGCTTTCTTGCTGCAGATGGTGATGCAGAATCTGAGAGTGGGGTTGTTGGTGCGGGGTCAAGATGTGCATGAACGGGGCCGGAGCGTAGCCAGGGGCAGCTGGGGGGTTGATGGGTCCACCGGTCCCCAGCGCTGAGGGGAGGCTGAAAGAAGCCGCTGGCGTCCCGGCATGGAAACCCTGCTTTTCAAACGACTGCAGAAACAAACCAGAAAACCTAAATCAAGCCACTGCTGCTCTACTGGAAGATATTTGTATATTTGGAAGATCAGTCATAACATGCAGTCACCTGCGTCTTTGTGTAAACAGATCCTGAAATATCCGGCACTCCTGTGTTACTTGACGTCACAGAAACTCCTACGGAAACAAGGGAGAAAAAAAAAAAAAATTAAACTTTAAAAACTCGAACTACCATCAAAACACCATTTATATGGTTTTCTTCATATTTAATTCACAATAAACTACGTGGTAAAAAAAGGAGACTGTGTTAAGGAATAAAAAATACAATAAGATCTCACAATCTCATAAATCCTGAGCATCAACATCTATGTTCTGACGTATAGATAATTTTGGTAGATTTGCCCTTTCTTAGGACCACACAGACAGGAGGAATAGAGGGAAACAAACAGTCACAGTCAAAAATGAAAAAACCCTGAATCAATATGCAAAAAAATTATATGGGGTCGACTTGTACAAGAAATGTGAAACAAAAGGAGAGAGAACTCCTTTCTTTAGGTCAGAAATATATTGATGATAAAACATTTGGACTTTTTCTCCCATGTAAACCTTTGAATACAATCCCTGGAGACAATTAAGGGTCTAGTCAAAACAGCTACTCGAGGTTTGAGCTCATTTTCAAAATGTGTGCAAGACCAGGTAATAGAAAAACCTGGATATTAGGCAAAGAAAAAGATCCCAAGATGGAATCAAGAATTTTTATCATCATGATGAAACTATTACTAACGTTCACACTGACTCCCAGCTCAAAAAACATCAATAATACACAGAATCATGTAGAGGAAAATATAATTGGAAGAAGAAAGTAGGAGAGAAATTAGAGCAACAGTAGAAGATATTAAACATCAATATAAGAAGTATATGTATGAAAGAATTTTAATGCCTTGTATTTACATAAAATGAGGTGACAGTTTGGATGTCAGTAGTGGTTTTTGATTCGCCCTTGATCCACCACACCTGAATCAAATGGCTCAATGACCTCCTCAGTTTACAGTCACTTTCTGCAGAGTCCTCTCAGTCATCTAATAACTTGATTCAGGAGTGTTGGACTGAGGACACATCTTAAAGATGCAGGGTACGGGCCCTCAGGAACTAGAACTGTGTGCTGGGCGATTGCCTTCACAATTATTTAATAACTTTCATAATTGTTAAATCATTGTTGGATAAGGGACACAGATGCCTCATCTTTGATGCTTGTGCATGCTGAAGTCAGATGTGAGGTCATAAGCAAAGTTATGTATAAAACATTTATACAGGAGTTATTAACATAATAAACTACTGGAGCCTCCAACACATTTGCAGCAGCAGAGCATAAACAATCTCCAAGGTCGATCATCATTAACCCGAAGAGACGTATGAACAGCACCAAGGAGCATGAAAACACACCTACTATCATACAACAAGCTGAAATTTTGGAGAAAAAAATAAAATAAAGCCCCTTCCTTTGAACACATTGATTATGTCTGCAGCTGCATGCTAGACATTCAGGCATGCTGAGATCTTTGCCTTTTAGTTGCAGTGACGGCCCATTCATTGTGTACAAGAAAAAAAAAAGGAAATGATTATAAACAAACTGAAAATAAATAAATAAAGTTTTACTCTATAAAGACACCAATTGGTACAAAATAACCAGTAATACCTCAAAGTTGCCAATATATAAAGAATGAAAACAGAAAATCTCCAGGGTTTTCTTTGACTTTGAATAAATGACCAGTCTGCTTGGTGAAACACTAGCAAAGGGATAATTCAATGCAAAAGCTGACCAATGTTTATAATCTATAAGTACTACCTATTTCTTGACTTGTATTAAATCACAGAAGGGTGAAGTTACAAATCTCCTTCATTAGTCAACAAAAGTATAACATTAACACTTCTAGGTCCAGATTATTGGGATTGAGGAACAAATTCTGTTTTCACGTTTGATTTTTTATACACTATGCTGATTTATCATAAAGTAAATAAAAAGTTGAATATTTATAAAATTCAAGTTCACTGAGCTCTAGTTAGCTAGCACATTAAAAACATGTTAACTATTTTTAACCCTTTCTCTTCTGAGGATCAAAACAAGAGAATCAACAGGAACTGATGGAACCTTTCAAATTCATAAAATGCCAAACTAGTAATTATAAAAAACATAAATGATAAGTTACGAGTCCAAAAGTAGACTAACTCCAACAGCTGTTTGCATGCAAATATACAAAGAAAAAATGATTAGCTCAAAAAACAAGAGAAAAAAAACAAAAACATTGCACACTATGGTTCTTCAGTATGGCCACAAAGACGACACCTTCAGCAGCTCCTGTCAGGTCACACTCACACAAACCCATTTTATCCACTATAGTCGTTTTGTTGCCTTTTATTTACCATGTGCTGAACTCATCACTGCAGAGACGCATGTAGCAGCAATGATGCGGATGAAGAGCAAGCAAACGCAGCATCAACCAGAGGAACTCATAATCAGCTGGGATTTTTACAGCTTCTCATATCTTAGCTTTTTAACAGACATCTTTAGGGTTCAATTATTTGACGTTATAATATGGCTGATGATGAATTTCCCCCAGCAGAATTCATGTAATACAGAAAATGGCAAAATAAAGCTAGGATAGGCTCACTTGTAAGCAAATGTAGTGTAGTTTTTGTCCCACAGGCAAAGCTCACCAGCAATGAGGCAAAAAAAAAAAATGAAGAGCGAAAGAAAACAGACGGAGGGGGGAAGAGGGATGGTTGGTGACACGAGGAGGAAGACTGAAGGAACAGGTTGGTTGTTTTTTGTTTTAACTTGGCATGTGGCGTCACTCACCGACTCCAGGCCCGGTGACGGAGCTGGCTGGCTTGTTTTGTGCAGAAGCGGCAGCAGCCACGGCAGTGCCGTATCCGCCCTTACAGAAATCCCCACTCCCTGAAGCCTGGCCCACATCCTCATAGCCTGCAACAGTCAGACACACAGCCGCAGCCCACAGCATTAGACACACCAGGCAGGGGAGGGAGAGGGGGGCGGGAGGGGGAGACCTGCTTCAGATAGCATTTGCAAATAACTTTAATTCTTAAAAGTGTAACTAGCAGACAGGCTTTGCCGTGCTGATACAATGAAGATGCTGCAGAGTCCTTTCTGGAAGAATAATCTGGACTTTGGCACAAAATACAGTGTCTGTCAAGCAGAGCCTGTTCAAATCAACCTCTACTTCATTTGCAAATGCTGTTTGACTCAAGTCTTAGGGAGGGAGGTGAGGGAAGTGAGGGGCAGGCAGGGTTTGTGTGAAGGAAGGGAGGTGGAGAGTGAGTGTGAGAGGGGTAATGGCAGAAAGCAGCGGATGGTGCAGCATAGAAAAAAATGGGTGATGTAAAAGAGAAACTACAAAAACTAATCACATGATTATTGGAAAATGAAATATGAATGTATCAAGTAGACCTCAGAAAACCACAAGGACAACCAACTGGAAATGGCTGAAAAGGGAATGTGGAAAGGCAATAGATTCACTTGAAATTGTGTCTAAGAAATGTTATCAATGACAAAGCCAGTAGACAGACTCCAACTTCTGGAATGAGAACAGCAAGCTGGGAAATAGCAGGAAACCAATAATCTAATTCCTCCATTTGGTGAACAGCACAGCCAGAGATCACTGCTGGATCAGTTTCCGCTTCCCATACTTAATCCTTTATATCGTTACAGCTTTAACATTGTCTGACAAACTCCGTTACAAAACCCCAACCGTCAAAGTTTAAGAACAATTTCTCTACTTAAAATGTTAGTAAACAAAAAGCAACAACAACCGTCTTCATCCACTTCAAATAAAACTACTACACACATACAATGCTGACACTTGCAGATGCAGCTGTGTTCTAATGAAATATGGACCCCGCATCGATGGGAAAAAGAACAAACACAGTGACTATGGTGAAAGTTTACAAAGCAGGGTCCTCACCAGTGCTGTATCCATGGGAACTATAGCCACTAGCTTGTTGGAAGGGGGTGGCAGATGCATTTACGCCAACATTCACACCATGTTGTTTCGAAGAGGTAGGAGCCACCTGGACAGAAGCAAAGCACAACAAGTCAGATTGATATAAACCAAACTGAGCTGAGATCTGATTCGTCATTTAGAATCAAGAGCAGAATATGTGCAAATAAGCTGGATAAAACTTTTCCTCTTAGACAAAGGAATAGATAATTGCAATGACTGTTTAAAGGGACATCGTGCAACATTTTCTCATTTTTATGACTGAATTTATATGTTATTATTGGAGTATTTCTTCCACTAAGGCTGGACACCCGTTTGCAAAGCCTAGCTTGAAAGTACAGATAGCGGCGAGGGATAAAATAGTAATGCGTTGAATAAAATCACTTTTCCCATGGTGGCAATTCATTGTGATAGAGAGGTAACGGTGAAAATCACTCGGAGAGGCTTACCAAATATATAAAAGCACAATGCAGGACCATGTTTATGCAGCAGCAGCAGCAGCAGCACAAGAAACAGTTTCAACATCCTCAAGAAAATGTAAAAAACCAAATAAAAATAAAAAAACAAGCGTCTCCAGGTGGAGGCATCTAATAAAGGACAAAGACTTTAAAAGGACACTGAAGTTACCATTTTTCTCCTTGACAGGCAAATGAACTGTACTCCCTTAATTAGCATAACGCTAACCCCCCCCCCCCAATTCGGTTTACTTAGACCATGTTACCTGTTAGCAAAGAACGAACAACAGTAGATCCCACAAAAATTGGTACAGAATAGCAGGTTTGTGTGGGGTTTTATTAACGTTCAAAGCCGTGGTGAACACAGAGTTATCGTCACAGTAAATGCCAGCTTGCAGAGACTTCATTCAGCTTTGGTTGACATGGTTACATCTGTGTTGTCCAGGCTTTCTGTCACACATTGCCTGCTGTTCCCGCAATACTTGTTTGAGGCAATGGTGCACTGGTTTAGTGTTTGTTTGAGTGAAATACCCTAATTTCATCACTAAATGACAGTTATTCTTACACAATATCCCTTTTAAAAAAAAAACTGTCCATTATATATTTCAACAAATTATTTACATGTATTAAAACAAATTCCAAATTGACTGGTTTCTAAAGCAAGCTTTCTGTAAAGAGTGAAAAGTAACACTTGTACAGTAATATTAGTGAATACTTCATATTTCTCAGTCAGTGCAGCTCCAAATAAAGTTCAATGAAATTAGCTGCTGTATTAATGACACACAACCCCAACAATGACTAGACGACTAAATACAGCTAAAATATTTTATTATGTCACACAACCAGTGCTGTTCTGAAAGCAAACTATTTAGATGCCTCTCAGTGTATGTGAAATAGTAGCTTTGTCTACTAGAAAAGATGAAAGCTGAGATGAATCTAATCTTGGGTTTTCTAGCTTAGAATATCAAAGCAAATTTTACTTGTTCCAAATCTTTTCAACAGTTTAAGGAAGCGTAGAAACCTTTAAGTTTAAAGCTCAATCTGTTCTAGAGAAACTCTATATTATTTATTTATTCACACGACCAAAGAATAAAGTTTGTTTGCCAAGAGGCATTCGGCACGGATTTTAACTTCCAAGCAAACCTTGAAAGTAAAAAGTAACTACGTTTTTTTCTACGCGCTGACATCTGGGCAGGTCGGCAGTGATCAATTGTTGCTCTTTTGAGGTTATAATTGCAACATATTTTAATTCTCAAGAATTAAAACGTTTGATTATATTCTGAGGGTTTTTTTTTTCCCCACATCTTCAAAGAATTTAAATTGAACATTAGATGTGTACTAATCCTGGATTGCATCATTAATAAATGACAACGATCTGTGCTCCAACAAGCTGCATTAAATTGAAGTGAAGTTTCTCACCGGAAACATGGCAGGTCCGTACTGGAAGGTGTTGGGCAGGCCTGGCATGCCAGTGTAATAAGGGAGGCTGGTGTAGCTGTAGCCAGGAGGCAGCGCCGGGTTGAGGAAGGTCTGCTGTGTGGTGTGGTGTGTCTGCGTTTGATTCTGTTGTGTCTGAGCTAACGTGGTGGCCGGAGCTGGGGACGCCGCGTCACCTCGACTGAACTTTGATAAGTCGCCTGAAAATAGAAAAAATTTTGTAAATTATCAACTGAAAAAGAGAAGCAGAACCAGGAAACCTTGGCTGAACTTTTCAGGAGCAAAACATCTTCATTCTTCTGTGTTATTACAGTGAAGAATATAATGGTTTGATTCACATTTACAAAAATAAAAATCACGCAAGCGACATACATTAGTTACCATTGTTTTTTTTGCATCAGGTTTAGGGTCGGATTATATAAACATTTGCGTTAATAGAACTCTACTAAACCAGTTCCAGGGTAGCTTTATGCCTGCACTGACAATCCAATCCAATCAGAACCTTACAGACTTTAACATTGATTCAGTTTTCCTTTTGACAGTAAAAAAAGCCTCAACTCATGGAAAATAAAATGCTGATTATTTATTAGACGTTGTCTCTTATCTTCAGTTTACTTTAAAATATGGAATCAGATTTCTAGTATTGAAAGCGCTGCTCACAGATAGTTTTCTGCAATGTTCATAAACTTTTTTGACTCAATTCTTTAACACATCAAGTATTTCTCTCAAAGCTGTTAAATTCTTTTTTCCCAGCTGTTCCTGTGAAGGACAGACCAGCCCAGCAGGATTAGCACAGCTGGTTGTTTATAACAAAGCTGATGAGTTAAGGCAGGGTAATTATGACATCTATCCACAGAGCTAAATATGACTTGATGATTTTGGTGGAAAAGCAAAGCGGTTCGTCTATAGAACCAGTTGGATCTGGTGAAAAGGCCCAATAATGTCCTCCAAATTAACCACAAGAAGAAAAACCAAGCATCAATTTTTGATAACAATTTTTACCCTGTCAATTTAGCAAGAAAGTATTTTCAAGTAATAGAAAGGCCAAAAATTATAAAAGCTTAGAGACTTTATTCAAATAGTAGAAGCCAACTTACCAGAGTACGGGTTGTTTGTCAGACCACCATCTCTGCCTGTTAGTGCTGTCGTTGGAGTCGCAAAGGGAATGCTGTAATAATCCTAGAAAAAAATTAAAATGGAGAGCAGAAATGAGGCGCTATATGAGTGGGTTAATTCTAACGCAGCTAAATGCTCCTCTGGAAGTGAAACTCACCAATGGTATTCTTGTTTGTAACATCTGTAGGTCATCGTAGCCATACATCTGAGGCTGTAAGGAAGTCATAAAAGTAAGTATATATATAAAAACGAAGGATATGAATAGTTTATTAAGATGAAATGAACGTAAAACCTACAGGGTAGGCATGCAGTAGACCTGGAGCCATGATGTATGGGTTGGGCAGTAGAGGGGGAACACCAGGTGGCAGGTTTGGAGGTGCTTTCCCTGTACAGATATGAAAGACATTACTACCAATCCAGTTATAATAATCACTAGTAGGTATTGTACAAACAATTAGCATCATCTGCCACAAAATAAGTCAAAAACTTGGATATGCTGAGGGGAAAAAAGAGCTAAATCAAAAACCTTTGAGGTTTTATATTTTTCTTAAAGTTTCAAAGTTTTTTCCTATTACAACAATCTGCAATGTAATTCAGTTGTTTTTAAAGCAATGTTTGGGAAGCGAGCTTTTGTTTTCAGCCAAGGATACATCTAAACTAAACTTAGAGAGCAACTAATTTTTTGTTGCTGCCCCCACCATACTTGTGTTGTTGGATGTTTGATCTGCTGCCTGACCTGAGGAAGCTGCAGAGCTGCGTGTGGAAGAGGTTGCCGAGGAGGGAACGGCCGAGGATGTGCTGGAGACTGAAATAGAGGCGGGGGGTGCTGTTGGCGCACCCATGGAGGCAGCGTTGAGGCCCATTGTCAGACTGCTGACGGGTCCTTGGCCCGAGGGAGTAGAGACTGTAGCAGGGCCCACAGAGGAGGCCTGAGGTACTCCCAGTGACACCTGTGCACCAGCCATGGAGGAAGATGAGGGGGGGACTGATGAAGATGGCACAGCTGAGACAGTGGAAGAGAAGGACGAGTGGAGGCTCAAGTCGCTGTCTACGTTGGGATGCTGTTAAGACAGAAGGATGAACTTAATTAAATCTCCATTAGAGTCAAGTGCATCTGGAACAACAGGAAAAAGCTGTTAGCAACTTAGAACTGCAGCAAAACAGAAGAAGAGACGTACATTAAGAAAATGCTGCTTTTAACCTCAAACCGAGTTCAGATTAAGAAGCTCACCAGTAAGCTTGAGTTTGATGTTCGAACTGAAGATGGAGCAAGACTGTTTTGTGATGGATGGGAGCTGTGAAAACAAACCCAGAGGGTGAGACAATCTGGCACCTGATACTACTTGTAGTGCTTCTACTATCCTGGATGTACAGGTGAACTTCAGCTGACCTATTATGCTGAGGAGGGGGGATGGAGCTTGGTGGGTGGTCCTCGTTGTGCCCCAGATCAGTTAGGCTTGTCTGATTGGATGTGGTCAACAGGGAGGTGGGGCCTGAGCTGCTGTCTGTCAAAGTGCCCATGCTGGAAACGGATGAAGGCGGGACTGAATCAGAGGCCGACTTCACTGACACTGCAGAGCAGGAGATGGAAATGAAGACAAGTTTTCACCTGATCAGAGGTTCTATGAGTTCAATTAAACATGTTAAGAACCTTTAAGACAGTTATGGAAATAAATATTTTATCAATAACCTGAAACATTACTTAGGTTTCTCAGCAAAAAAAAAATCCAGCTAAAACAACTGTTGGTGTTTTCTTTTCTTTTTTTTTTTTGTTTTAAAATCTTTGTCCGAAGCAATAGGTACTAAGCTTCATAAAAGCAGTCGACTACTGAAGTTCAGCATTTCCAGCTAGACCTAAATAAATACATACTTCTTGACAAATGATCTGATTGTATGTTCGGTAGGAAAATGGAGTTAAACATTTTGATATTTGTTCCAAACAGGAATGTTTGGCTTTAAATGCCTTCAGAAATGTCTGTTTATATCGCATAGAATTCATCATGTAGTTTTGTCAAAAGCATATATTAAAAAGAAATTTAAGACCTTTTTTCCAGCCTTAAATAGAAACAACTTATTAGAAACCTTGCTGACACTTATCAGAATAAAAAGACAGAAGACCAAACACTTACCATCAACAGACTGAGTGGTTTGTATTGAATTGAAGCCATTCTGAAATAAACAACAAAACAAAGAAATCACTGGTTTGTTTAGAAATTATTCATAAGTAAAATGTGTCACTTTTCAGGCTCTTGGTAGTCATGTCGACTTTGCAGCTCTTTGTCTACAGGGTGTCTGCTTATTTTCAGCAGTATGGGCGTCTTTATTTTGGAAGGATCTCAAAAGAGCTGATTAGACAAAGGTTTCTTTAAACCTTCACAATAAGAGCCTTAAGTTTACATTCTACCCATTTAAATTTATTGATCATATTTTAAAGCTAAATATAGTTAGCTTTTTGCTCATTTCAACAAACTCTAATTAGTCTGGGACACTTTTGCGTTTTGATAAACTTGTGCTGCTATGTGGCTTCGAATTATCCAAACTAAACAGTAGGTACCTTGAACATAAAAGAAACCACCCATTTCAGAGCATGATGTCCACACAGGATCATCGGACAAGTATTCCTCTAAATAAACCTCCCGAAATATTTACTTTACCTTGGGCTGCATGTCCTTCTGGGGAGAGGATGAGACTGACGGAGGGTAACGGCGTGTCTGAGGTGCTCTCTGCTCATACATTTCCATTTGGCTGGAGTTGGACATTGATGGAGCTGATTCACTGCAGATCAGACAGAAATGACCCCAAATAAAAAAAAACACATTAAAATATTTAATCTGATGATTAGAATTGACAAAATTCAACTAAAACATTTGCAGGGAAAAAACCACAAAACAAACATTATTTGCCGAGTGATGCTTTTACAAAAAAGGAGACTTAGAACTGTTTGTTGTTCTCATAAACTAGTCAGTGCTAAAAAAAACAACCCTTTTTAAGGTACGCTTTTTAACATATTTTATATTAGGAACAAAGCAGAAACCAGAAGTCCAAAACCACCAAGAATATGAGATTCTCCTCGACAGCATTATCTTATTCAGCACACGTTTATAGTGTTTGACTATGGATGCTACCAACCTGCTGGGACTTGTGTAGAGACTGTTCTGAACTTGGTTGCCAGGTGTTGTTGTGGCAGGGGTGGACTCGTACTCTTGCAGAACTGGTTCCGACCCAAACTGCAGCGCTCCAAACTGAAGATTGAGGCCTGAAATGTCTGCTGAGCCGGGCATTTCAACCGCCATTGCAGGAATCTGAGAAGGAACAGGGATGCTCTCAGTGTGGAAGTATTACCAGAGCAAACGCAGTCTGGGAATTAATTGTGATGCTCAGCATGATGATTAAGAGGGTCAAAAAACAAAACAAAACAACAACTGCATCTCATGCTTTCTGGTGCTTTATATCTCAAATCATTTGTTGCATCTCAACAACACCTGCAACCTTTTTACACTTTGTCTCATTACAACCACAAACTCAAACACATTGTGCTCTAAATTCAAGATCAACCAATGCATTTGTTTTTTAAAGGGCGGCGATTATTTTGAAATCAGTCTAACCGAGCTGATATATGCTGCTGATTTGTTTGGACTGATTATTGAAGACGATTTTGTTTTTTCCTTCCTCCATTTACACGATGTCAGTAATAACAAATGTCACAAGTCTCAATTTAAACAAAAAGGAATAATTAATAACAAATACATTTACAGCACTGAGAAAGGACAACAAATGAAAGCAGCAGCAACACATTTGCCTCATTATCTCAAGACATGGTTGATAAATGCATTAATGAATTGACAGACTCCAGTACAAGGAAAAACATTTTCTTTAACAACCTTTAAGTGCAGCAGGTAGGAGTCAACATTTGTGGGAAAAAAAACAAAAAAACGATTTGCAGTAACAAGTGTGAGTCTTAAACAATAGTGAACATTAAGGGCACAATTTTAAAAATATTTTATAAAACTAATATTGCAACTTACAGACTTTCTGACATCATGCAGCTTCATGACTACATGGTAACAAAAACAAACTTCTAAATGGAGTTCCCACTTGATACGTGAAGGATAAAGGTTTTTACCTTTGTTGTAATAGAAGTTCTCTTCTTCTGCTGTTTGAGTTTGTGTTGCTGTAAAGGCAGTGGACTTGAACCCTGGGCGTCGGAGGAACTAGGGGAGACCTGCTGACCTAGAGAGGAGACAGCTGCCATTTTGGGAAGAGAAGATGCAGGTGGCGGTACCACGTGGGGTGAGGATGGTGCTTGTTGGGTTAAAGAGGAAGATGAGACCGATGCGGATGGAGGCAGCCCTTTGTCCTGCAGGAAAACATCCAACATGGACGAGGTTGATGTGGCAGCCTGGTAGGGCTGCCGCTTTGTAAAGGGTGTGTGGATCCCAGATTCAGACTGAGTCTTCATTTCTGAACAAAAACAGGATGAAAGAAAAACAAAGATTGTAGTTATGATGTTTATTTACAATAGTAAACCCTTAAATTCTATTTTTAAGTTATTTTTCTACTTATTTCTCACCATACTGCCCCAGTGTGGAGGCACTGTTATCCCAGGTCGAAGGTGCGGTGCCGGGAGGTCCGGTCTGGGAGTGTTGTGCCGCCAGCTGGGCCAATGCCTGGGCCGTTTTATACTGCTCCAGGAACTGGGAACCAGTAGTCCCTGTGTTACCTGCTTTAGGGTCTCCCACCTCCCCAAATCCTTTACTAAGCATGCTGGCCTGCAGTATAACACAGTTATTATATCACTAGTTAGTCAGTCTAAGACACTGGGGTTGTGTAAATGCTTATAAGACCGGTCTTGTTTCATCAGGACCTCACCATGCTATGCTGGGAGTACGGGCTGCTAGTGGAGGTTTGGGAAAGTGGCCCCCCCTGCTTAGAATTGCTAAAAACCAGAGACTGGGACAGAGAGGGGGGCTGGGTGGCCTCCATGGGGGTGTTTTCTGTCTCTGAGGATGAGGATGGGGGAGTCTTCCCCAGCAGCACCGCAAGGTCAATCCTGCAACAGGTAAAAAACACATTTAAAATGCTGTCCTGCTTTGGGTTATTTCAGTGCTGAAATTCGTAGCTTTGTCCTTTATTATCAGTAAACAAGTAATTCTTTAACCCATATTTTCTCTTCTAGATTCCCTTTTCTTCATGTTACACATCAACTGTGTATAACGACAAACATTCAAGCTAGCTGATAAAAAAAAAAAAAAAGTTATTTTTCTTTAGTAACCTTAAATAAAACCAACCTTTGTCCTTTGGTGATTGTAACATTCTCTTGAGGCACCGGGACCGAAGCTACACTGGAAGCTGTGAAAATCTTGGTCTCTGAAAGCTGACAACAAGATCAGAGGATTTAACAATTTGTAATTGGACGTACAGTGTGTGTGTGTGTGTGTGTGTGTGTGTGTGTGTGTGTGTGTGTGTGTGTAAAGGAGGGTCTCTAAGGCAATCTGGTGACTTGTCTCTGGACTCTATTTTGTTCATTTGAAGTGAAAATAAAATTCAACACATGTACAATTTTTAAATACGTGAAAGGAGGAGGAAAATTAAATGAAAATGGGATGGAAAAAAGGTACAAAGAAGAGAAAGACAGTAAGAGTGAAGGAGACAGGGATGGAAATCAATGAAAGAACGACAAGTTAGGCCTAGATGATAGAAGGGGAGAGAGGAACAATGAAGCAAGAAAGGAAAGAACCACAAGGAGGGAAGAACGAGGAAAAAAATATAAAAGAATGATTAAAAAAAGGAAAAAGTGAAGGCCAAAGGGACACTAGGGAGAAATAATAGAAGAGAAGGAGAAAAAGAAAACAAAGGAAGGCAAAACACAACACAATACTATGGAAGGAAAGAAATAAAGGAAGAGGAAGAAGCCAAAAACTAGGTAGGATGCAAGAATGGAAAGAGAAACAGGAAGTGAAGAGGGGAACAGAATAAGGGTAAAGGAAAGAAAAGAAGAGGGACAAAGGGAACAGCTTGAGGAAGGACACAAGGAAGAAATAAAGGAATGCTTAAAGAAAGTATAAAGAGAGAAATACAGGGATGAAGGACTGAGGAGAGGAATTTATTTCAGATTATGTGGTTAGAGAAATCTAGAAAGAAACATTCCCCATACTTTCCTAGGACCTAAATATGCTCAAATAAATTCCAGTCTTTTCCAGAAGGCGAAGGAACCAGGAGAGAATCACCGTTTTCCACCATCTCAGCTTTTTATGACAGTTCAAACCAGGAGCCCAGGACATTTGTTAGCAAAAGCATAAAATGTGAACAGTAGATTCCTTAAACACTCACATCCTCATTCCAGTCCTCAGTGCCCCACTCCTCTGTGGCAGCTCTCCAAGGAACTGTAAGTCAAAGAAACTCTGATCAATGCTGCCTGCATTTAAACTAAAGAAAAATCTATTTCTATAATAACTTAAAACAAGAGATACCAGGAGCAGAGTCAAACTTTGGTGGGTAATTTGTTGTCTCTTCTGCCGAGTACTCCAACCCTTCAGACAAAAAACAGACAAAAAAATTGAAATGAATCCACTTCATTAGATAGAGTGCCTAACAGAACAGTTTCCCTATAGTTCACTGTTTAAACAGAAATATTGTTTTCTCTTTTATACATTTTACACAGCTGAACAAATTCTCCAGCAGTCACACAACAGAAACAATTTTGTAGTGTTTAAAACACACAAGTACTATAAGGAGTTATTATATTATATACATATACAGATAAAAATACAAAGTTTTCTCCTTGAAATGAACAACATGTTGTCTGCTTTATTTTGCAGTTTACTTAATGTCTCAAAAGCCAGTGAACGCATTGTTCCAGAACATGCAACGTTCTTGATTCTCTTACAGGTTTATCAGCATTTCTGGGTCCCTTGCTTAGAGTTTCTTTTTCCAAACATCAATGGGTGAATGAAAAGCTTCTGCACCACTTCTTGGCATGCAGAAGGTAATGCATCCAAGGGCCCGGAGGACCAGGGCTAAGAATTATTGCTTTAGAAAACAAGTCATTTTTTCTTATCAGCAATAGTTTCTTTGGAAACATTAAAACCATTTAGATGGCTGGAGTTCTAAGGTAATATCCCCGTCGTTCATCATAGAGGATCTTACTTGCTCCCTCCTCTATCTCCACGCTTCCTGTGTTGTTCCAAGTACTGCTGCCTCCGTAGTTTTCCTCGGTCTGGGCTGGCTCAGCATAGTCGGCAGGGTTAAAAGTCCTGAGGAATGCAGAGAAAAGTTAAGTGATCACCTGCAGACAAATCAAGAGAACAAACTTTCTCCTTACTTTCAACACCACCTTCAATCAAAGCATAGCTGCTTGTGTTATAAATTAATCATCATAATAATCCTGATCAACTGACTACCCAAGTGACGTTTTGAGGAGGACTTTCTCTTTCAAGAATTATTAGAACTATATTTTTGCAACTCAAAAAAAGAAATAAAGCTACATTGGTCTCTGGATGGTAACGAAAGAACCAGACCACCGAGTATCCAGAGCATCAAAGAGTGTTTTGGATGCTTAGAACATGTTTGGTCTGAACACAGCATCATACTGCACATATGCTGCAGTTAGTTTCAAGTGGCACACATGGTCAGTGAATGATGGTCAGTGAATCAGCTGTGTGACCAGGGTCTGATTCGTGATGCAACACTTTCTTACCACTAGATCCAGACATCAGTTTCTATGAGCATAATGTACAGAAACAGTGGCCTACCTGACTCCCTGTTTTAGGTTTTCAGTTTCTGTACAGCTTGCAGCCATGCTCAAGCTCTTCCATTCATGCTCAGCGCCATTTATTTTTTAAGTCCTTCATCGGTTTGGACAGTTTCTCCAGGCTTAGCTTGGAAGGTTCAGTTTAGGCGGCTGGATGTAAAGTTCCAGTTGCCTAAACTGAACTTTCCAAGCTTGAACATGATCTGGACGACTGAGAATCTTTGCAGATATTTCTCCAGGCTTCACAAATTTTGCTTTGATCAAATGTTTCTGTTGCCAAAGCTTACAGATGGCTATCTGCCCTCTCTGCCACTACTCCGAGGTGTAATGCATTCTGATGTCAGAGTTATCACTGGTGTTGCTATTACACTTGGGCTGTGTCTGAATGTCCGTCCTAATTCCTATACAGAGCAGTATATAGTGGTTACGCCCTTTTGGAGGAGTGTCCGAATGTCTCGTAGATGAAAACATAGACTTGAAAAGGTAGTGCCTGGGGACGATGTCTGTCGATGTCCAGACGTGACATTTTTCTCCGGATACACGATGGATTCGTGGCACAGCAGCAAGACTTCGGACACCGTGTCCCATGCTGAGGTTTTTGGAATCTCAAACTGTGTCCTGCTAAGGATAAAGTATGAAATATGATTTTTTTTCCCCTCACCAGACAGACTGTACATAAACTGAATTTCCCTTCAGGGATCAATGAAGTATAGTATAGGTAGTGATCATCACTGGACAAGCAGATATATCCAGTCATGCTTTGCGAGAGCTCTCCTCCCAAAGCATCATGGGATTTGTTGTGGTGGCAAGAATGAACAGGGACCCTGCTGGGAGGCCGAGTTACGTGACCAATGGGGAACGAAAAGTAGTGATTATCTGTCTGAACGGTCTGTTAACTGAGGTCACTATAAAGTCCACTATATAGTGATTGAGGGTTTTAGGGATTAGGGCAGACGTTCAGACACAGCCTTGGTGTTAACAACTGTAAGTTTATTCCCCCTTCCTGAAAAATGAAAAAACCCAGCCTGCAAATTGCTGGATGTGGGAAAACTTTAAGCCCTGCAATCTGCAGCAAAGCAGGTAAGATGTTAGATTGTTTTCTTTTACTGTAGATCTGATCCTTTGATTAAATGAACCAATCATTGACCATCGTGCTGCAGCTAAAGATTTCCATATACTGAGCACCGCTGCATGATCTTCTGATAGTGATAATGCTAGTAAATATTACAATGAGTGTTTAAGTTGCAGTTCATGCCCATGTTTTTCTCATCTGTACTTCCTACACTCTGCAACCTTTCAGCTTTTTCGGATAAACTCACTTCGGTCAAGTGAGAACATCTGCTGCTGTAAGACTCGGTCCAACTGGCTAAACATTACATTTGCTTATAAACTAGAAAAGTTCATAACACTTGGAATAAATCAGCCAACAATTACTGCACTGTGAATATAATACTGCACAGACAAATACTTCAGCCATGACAGCAGTTGAATTTTACTTTAGGCACGACATTAACAGAATAAACTTTAGGCAACATTTTAGATTTAAACAGCATTCTGTAGAGATCAATGAATATCTCCTTTTAAAACCAATTAGTAGCTTATAGCAGTGGAGTTAAACCCTCACAGGAAAACACATTAATAATACTATTAAAAGCAGTATTGCATTTAGACTTTGGCTCAGATAAAATATCCAACCAGAAACAGCCAACAGTCTACATATTGTTCGCTGGGTAGGTAGCGGTTGGTTAAATCTCCAGCCCACTTTCTCTCAGACAACGTTTCTCCCAAATTCTTGAACCTCACAGGTTGAATCATCAAGTATTTCTGTTTTACAAAGTTACATTAGATCTGGGGCCATAAAAAAAAAGTGTAATGGAAACATGTAAGATTGAAGTTTCTAATCCGATTCGGTCAGATTGGAAAGAAATTTCATTCACACATTCGGATCTTTGGAGTAAATTAATCTCCTCTGCACATGTGTGCAACATCAGCGTGACGTGTCGGCTCCTGGACGTCCTTAGTGGAAGATATGGCTCTAAATGTAGAGTGGGGATGAATGCCACCACCAAAGACAGACGTGTGATGTGGCGAAGGTACATAGTGGGGAAGTAAAAAACAAAACACGCCAACAGACACGACTGAAGAACCGAAGAAGAAATGTGAGCAGCTGAAACACAGAGTAGCTGAAGTTGAGGATGATCGGACAAGTACGGGTATGTTTACAGAGCAGGCAGCTTCTTCTTCTACTACCAAAGCGTTTCTGGATAACTAGGCAGTTCTGCGCATGCTCAAATGATTTCATATGATCAACAGCTGCGTACGTGTATACACATGCAACCATCGGATCATTGTATTTAGCGCCCATGTAAACAGAGATTTTGAACTTCCTATCAAGCAAGACATAGATCAGATCAAAGAAATTTTGCGCATGTAAACGTAGCTTTGATAATAAAGTCAACATTGCAACCTGCCCACAGCTGGCTGCACACCTGCTGTACATCCTTTGTCTGTTTTGTTTCACACATTTGTCAGATTTATCCTATCATGAGTTTTAAGCACAAATAAATCTGAAGTTCTTTTAAAATAATATTAAAGACCCATCTTTATACAATAGAAAATGCTGGTATATTAACTTAATACTGCAGAGTATTTTCCAATTATGTTGGAGGATTTTGTAAGACATGATGTAACATCATCATTGCTTATTCAACGACTTAAACCGTGTTTGATGAAATCCTTCAAATGCTGACCAGCTTTCCGTTACATTCTGGGTCCCCTCAGCCGGAGCTCTGTTACAATCAGAGGTGTTAAAGTCCTGATTTATAATCCATCTCAACAAGAAAGAGAATTTGATTCAGGCTTCTGAGGAGGAAACCACATATCTTCTGACCTCAATCTTAAAAACTATGACTCTACCAAGGGCCCAAAAAAGACAAAGCATAAAGAAGGTCTAGAAATTACTGTTCAATTCACTGCTTCCTGTTTAATCTATATATAGTGCAATGTGTATCAAGAATGCCATCACACAGAAATACTTCCTCTTTTTACAAAGCAAAGCACCAGTTTAAAATGCACAGAACCAGAACCAAACAAGAATCAGAGGCTAAAGTTAAACTCCTTTTGAATGAAAAGTTTAGACGCTGCACTGCAGAGATGCTCTGCCTACGCTGTTGCATCTCATTGGCTGAAGCTGCCCCCCCACCTTTCGATTAAGCCTGAACAATAGACTCTGGTAATTCTTTCTGGTGACTATGGCAACAGGTGAGAGTAACAGAAAGCTGTATAGATTTAAACAGCACAGATATTCCTTTACCCCATGCCTTGTGCTGAAAATCGGCCTCCTCTCCGTCCAGATACCCCTGGGGGAAAAGAAATAAGAGCATTTATCAGTTGCAAAGTTTGACCTTGTTTGCAGAAAGCAACATAACAGATACATCATCTTCACAAATTTCAAGTGATTTTTTACCAACTGTTCCCCTTCCTCTTCCTCTGCCCCTTCTGCCTCGCTCTGCTCCTCTTCCAGCTACACCAGCTTTGCCACCATCCAAGCCGTTCTCCTGACCTCGGACTGTAATTGCGCCAAGAGAGGATGGTGTTGGGTTACAATGCTGCAGTGCACACATTCCTCTGGGAAAATAACTTCAAAATGAGTTACATTAAAAGGGAAACTAGCAGAGAAGCCATGGCAGGATGTAAAAGTAAAAAAAAAAACAGCTCAGAATGAAAAACAATGATTATGACAATATCTTTTTTACTGATTTTAAGTCCAATCTCAGATCTAGAAAGGACATCAAAGCCAACTTGATTAAGTTAAGATCAGAGGTTCAAGTTTTCTCTCATGTCAACCTGACAAAACACCATCAGCAACACGTGATCAGCTTTTAATACATCCAAACACTGTGGCAAATATTTAACAAACAGAGGCCTCTATTTGTTAAACATTCGTCCAATTTAGATACGAATGTATAGCATCTAAACTGCAGCCATCATATCTTTAAAGCCAGCAGATCTATTTGATATTTAGAGAAAAGCTTTAATTCAACCTCTAAGCTTGATCAGAAATCTCGGTTATAAAAAGGATAAAATCTTAACTGATAATTAGGAAATGACACCTTCATATAAAGCAGAATAAAACCAATCTCTGGAACTAAACCAGAAGCCTTCAACTGCGATATTTTTTGCTCAACAACCCATTTAAGGCGTTTCTGTGTAGTTTTTAAATTATGTTTAATTTTGTAGAGCATTTTATTTACATTTGTTTCCCCAACACAAATTGTATGTTGATCAGCAAAATATTAATTATGAGGAAAAGTAAGACAAGAATTACTAGAAGTTTGCAATTGTGCAACTTTTATGCACTAGATTTTATAGGAGAGACGCAAAACAAAAGCGATTACTTTGTAATAAACTCTGCAAAGCATATTTTGTTTTCTCTTCCATCTTATTTAAGCTTGTTTTTCCACCAATGAAAGCAGTATTTATCTTATCTCAATCTGCCATCAGACTACAACCACAATTTATTCTATTTTATTTTTTGGGGGAAAAAAAAATAAAAATAAAAAAAAATTAAACTGAACTACCAAGTTTGCACAGCGATTCCAGCAGGGGGATGTAAGAATATACGACTCAAAATACAAAAAAAACTAAAATGCCTTAAAATATGAAGAAGAAAAAAAATACACAAGTGAGACAAGTCCTTCTGTACATTAAACCTTCAGCTAGTAATAAATTCTCCGCTTAAAAAATCTGAACCAGCACTATTCACATGTTTAGAATATGTTAAGCTTGTGAAATATTTTAAATGCATAAAAGAAATTTCTTTCAACTCAAATCAGAATACTTCATTAATCTCAAAGGGGAATTAAATATTAAATTTTATATATTGTAAAGACAACAAAACATAGTTGCAGCTTAGAAATAAAAACATTACTATAATAGATAAAAATGTGACTAATATGTAAAGGAGTGATTTATTTAAGAAGTTCTTCATTTTATATAATAAACAGACACCAACAAAAACATAAAAACACCACAGAATCACATATCAAAAACGTACACTCTCGTCCTCTGCTGGGTCCACGGCCCTTGCGTGGAGCTCCACCTCGACGACGTGCAGCATCTTTCTCTCCACCTTTCTCTCTGTTCTCTTTTCCTTCCTCACCAGTTTCTGCCTGGCTGATCTCCTTCTGCCCCGACACCCCTTTCTTCTTACCCACCATTTCCCAGGAGTCCTGAAGAAGACAAGACAGTAAAATTCTCCTGCCAACCAGTGGCAGTTGGTAGATAAACAATATTTTTAGTAGATGAGTAAACGTAAACAAACAATGCAGGGCTGAATAGCGCTTCTGTTTTTGATGCAAATGACAAATGTTTTCTCTGTATTTAAGGTCATCTTTATAGACCTCACATTTCAGTGTTTTAAAAATCTATAACTTATGATTTTACTGTAGAAATTAAAATGATTTTCCAGGATATACACAATTTTAATAATATAATGCATAAAAAGGAGAAATGGATGGATAGGTGAACAGATGGAAACCAAAACATGAGCAGAAAAAAAACCCAGCTGGAACAGGGATGGAAAAATAAGTGGATACAAGTTCTAGACGACTGGCAAGGAATACATTTTGAAAAGACAGTGATTTTCCTTTTTTCCAAGCTCAAACTACACCTGAAAAACATTTATTAATTTTTTATCCTGGTCTAAAACCAAAGATATGACAACCATTTTAAAGACCACCTACAAACTAAGATACAACAAATTGTATTTAGATAACATTTCTACATGTTTTTTTCTTTGTCTATGTATAAGGTGGAATACCACTCTAAAAAATGTTAGATTTAATGTCAAACGGGCATGATAAAAACATTTGGCCCACGTCTGGGTAGCACCGATTGCTCCAGGGTTTGCGTCTGAAACAAAGAGTATACTCACAGTGTCTGGGCTGCCCTCCAGCAACACGTTAATAGCTCTGTTGACATCCCCGTTGCAATCATGCAGTGCGATCATAGACTCATCCTGGTCCTTGCCTGTGATGTCAACCAGCTGAAGGGAAGCAGCGAAACAATGAGCCGCAAAGCTTAACCCACATTTTAGCTTCTTCACCTCAGTGATGAAACATGCACATTTCTTGTCATCAGTTTTATATACATTTGCAGCGTAGCTTTGTTTAAAAAAAATAGAAGCACCTGTAACCCTTTATTTCCTTTTTTAAAAAAACTAAATGAATCTCCTTCAATCATCACACACTACAAGCTGGTGTGCAAACAAAACTAATTCAGTTCCTAGAAATCAACAGTGGTAGATATTTCAACTCTCCAGTGCCAAACTGCTGATTGCTTAGCATCAGTCTTCACTATTTCCATTGTAAGAACCTGCACAGAATAAAAGTGCAGACATTTCAAAAGGTCAGAGGAACAAGGAACATCTGAAACCAAATCTCTGAATCATAAATGTATTCATCCACATTTCCCTGTTGGTCAACAGCATTCAAAAAGGTAAAATACATATTTAAAAAAAAACAATGAATTTGTAGCTTTATTAAAAGAGTAAAATATTTTAAGCTGTTCTGATTTCAGCCTCAAAAACCTCAAAATAAACAGCATCAGAAAAGAAGTTGCCATCGGGTCTTCTGCATTATTGGGTCTGGTGTCTCATCTTCCTCTAACAGCCCATAGATTCTCTGTAGGGGTTCAGGTCAGACTGACCAAACAAACACAGAGTTTGAGTGGGTCGGGTCATTGAAGCAGGTTTTGGTACCTCTGGCAGCGTGGATCAATGCCAAGTCCAGCTGGAAAATGAACTTCACACTGAAGCAACATGGATTCTGTTACTCTGGACCTTAATTTTCAAATTAAAACTAATATTTACTTTCACAGCGAAACAGGCAATTATTTTCTCCAAAGACGTAATATATAAAACATATCTGTGGACTGGAAGACCTTGTTGCTTGCCCTCCATATAAATGGTGTCAGTAACCGTCTTCTGCCCATCTGTCCAGTCAGCAGTCTTTCCCATTAATGTGTGGTTGACTGACCCAGACTGAAAGACCATTGAGAGGCTCAGAAAACCTTTGCAGGTGCTTTACTTTTTTCTGAGAAACTGAATTTGGGGTTTTCATTACATGCCAACTATAATCATCAAAATGACCAGAAATAAAAATGTAAAATATATTTTAAGTGTTTCACTTTTTGAAATGAGGGGGAAAAAATGTAACTTTGTCACAATATTGTTCTTTTAGATTCCCCTGTAGCACAGTTTCAATCTAGGACTAGCCATTTTTTTTAAAGTTTTAATTTCATTTATATTTTACAATAAAAACCAATATGACCAAAATGCAGCAGTATTAAAGGTACCTTTGAGACTGCTGCATTGAAACTGTATTAATACATTTTCCCAAAAATGGGGATATAATAAACTTCTGATCAAGCCTATGATGCAGCTGGGATACATTATTGACATATCCTTTTTCATTTTGCAAAGCAAAATAGCTGTGGCACATGTAGCCAACCAGCTTCTCCACATGATATATATGAAAAGCTAAGCAAGGATATGCAACCATAAGAAATGAATAAAAACTGCATACAGCTGCTGTTTGAAGCTTCTGTAGTAAATAAAGAAAAGCACAATGCTAAACTAAGGTTTAAGAAAGTTATTTCAAATGGTGCAGTTCAGAAGACAATTTAAACAGTGCACCTCAACCCCCTGTACAGATTGAGGAAACCAACATGCTATCTGCATAAACAATTTAAAAACATAACAAAATTACATGTTGCTTCTTTATCTCTAAAGAACCAGTTAATAAACAGCATTTCATCCTGCCTTTTTACTGCTCTGGTGTGAAAAGAAAGTTTTGGTTTAAACAAAGTTTTGGCCTCTAAAATGTTTCCACTTTCCAATTTGAGATTTTTATAAGAAATATTTCTAGACAAAGAATAATTAAAACACAGCAGCTCACTGATTTGTTGACAGAAAACATACCAGAGTAGAGAGACACGCAAACTTGGTGCAAGTGTTTGATTAGAAACTGTAAAGCGAGACATTAATTAGCAGAGTGTGAGTAGAAAATAACTCACCTGTTTAACCTTTTCCTCGAAGTCTGCATCGTTGTGGTCTGAAATCATCTGAGCAAGTCGGATCTGCTCTGCGGTGGCCTGTCCACAACAGAGTATTCAACATTTGCATTAAATAGAACTTGGAGCTTTGCAATTTCGCTGTAACACAAAGTGTAATTTCATACATAGCTACTTAAAAATCCTTTGGGTATTTGTCAAACAAATATAAACAGATAATAGAAACTTTGTGATAATGCTGCTTCAGTTTTGTCAAATTTTTTATTTCAAATATAAAGTATTAAAATCAGGTTTTATTTGTTTTACTAAGTTCAAAACTATAAACCATACACTAAGAAATCATTAAACCATAACAGTGTTTATGGAACCAGCAAGTGTTTCAGTTTTTGAAGTCAACTGCTGATATAAGGTTACTCAATTATATTTTCATCAGAGAAGCATTAATAGTAAGACTTATTTAAAAAAAAAAAAATACTGGTTCTATGATTTGTGTGTTTAAAACTGCAAAAAATGTGCAGAGTAGTGAAAACATTCATTGCAGTGGGAGTGGGGGGTACCTGAGGCCTCTGCTTGTGCTGTGTCTGGCTCTGTGTCTGGCCCTGTGTCTGTTCCCAGTTGCCCCGGGCTCGGTTCCCGCCCATGGACGTCATCATTTACAGTATATACAAATAACAGTATTTACAAAGGAATAACACCTGAGGAGATAAGGACAGGAGAAGAGGGTTACAGATCTGGTACTTTCTCAACTGCTAGCTTATCTTTTTTAGCTGGGGAAGCGAGCAGTGATATCAGTATTGTTCCACCAAAGGCCTTGAAATCATTTAGTTGGTGTTTTTTTTATATTTCCTTTTCAAAAGATAAAAGAAAAATATTCCTGACCCAGCAGAGAAAATACACAGTGTATTCAGCCAAGAAACTTTTAGCAGTGTCCAGAAATCAAAATGGGCTCTGAGATCTTCAACAGGAAAACAAATTGATATTTGTATTCCTTCTTACATTGACTGAAACTCTCTGAAGCCCATTTACCTCCGCTGTCTCCAACCATTCACTGCTTTATATAAACTTTAACATGCCGAGATTGAAGACTTGTGTCTTATGAAGAAGATGAAAAGTCTACCTCTTTGTTTGGATCAAAAAACACACACAAAAGAAAAGAAAATATGCTGCAGTTGCTTTGATGAAGACAGTAGATCAGAAATTATGAAGGGAAAATTAGTCAATTCCAGTTACTGAAATAGTTTGAAGGGCACATATAAAGAATTAAAAAAGTATGTAGGCCTATTTTGGGGTTTTCCAGATTAAGAGTAAACAATAAATGAAACAGATTTAGAAACAAGTGAATAACAATAAGTAGTTAAAAGGTACTGGGGCTTTTCTTAGATTCAAGCTCTAATCTACAAGTTTAATCTTTAAAAACAATGTCTCTGCATGTTGTAATCACACCATTAATGTGCCATTTGAGTACATGTTTGCAAAAATATTTTTTTTTTCACAACTCCCCTTGGGATGGACAAATGATACCTACTGATGGCTTTTGACTATAATAACAGAAAACTGCAAAACAAATCAAAGGGTTTGTTAATTTATGAAGACACGAACATAAAACAGCCAAGTTAAATTTGTTCTTAAATGTAAAAAGAACTATTTTTAACAGTACATCTTTCATGGTTTAAAAATCGTTTTAAGGCCTCTGGTGTGAGCCACTGAAATCTTCTGGACAGGCATCAGAACGCTTGTGAGAAAAACTGAGCAAAAACTCTGTCTAGCTTAAAAAAAGTGTCACCCTGACATTAACCACACACTGCCAAACTTTTATTTATTTAAGCACTTCACAAGCTGTGATAGATCTAAATGTGCTTTACATGTCAAAATCTAAAAACAACACTTGAACGCTAAACTAAACTCACTAAAAATCACTTTGCAGAAAAAAACCAAATCTACACGTCAAACATCTTAAAAGTATCTAGATGATATTAAATTTTAATCACCTGATTTTGTTTTTACATGTAGGACAAAATCTGAACAATAACAAGAAAAAGGGAGCGGTCATTTCAGGTGACTCCACACGTGCATTATCCCTCTCCACGCCAGGCAGATGGTAAAACATAAATGTTAAAGATTTAGTCCCCCTGTGGGATGTTTATATTTGACATTTTTTATTACACAAAGAAAAAAACAGCTTGGAAATAAGAGCAACTCATTGGTACAGATGACAACATTGAAAGTCCTTTTCTAAGATTCACTTCAAACCAAATTTAGCAGCTTGGAATTATATTCATTCTTTAAAAGCCTAAAGTCTACTCATCAATCATATAAACACTACTTTCAGAAAGTCATAAAAACAGATCTGTAGAGGAGCGGACCTCAGGCTAGCTACACAGGCAAATAACTGTATTTATCAACATGCAAGCAATACCTTTGCTGTACTTCAGTCACACCAAATGTGCATTTCATGCATCAATGCACTACTAGAGTGTTCCCTTCTATAATGTATAATGCCATCTTAAAATGAAAGCACAAAAATGGATACGCTTCAATTTATTATAGGATAATGTTACTTGCAGCCGTATGAATAACTGTTGATTCTCTCCATTAAATGCTCACATCTTAGTAGATCCAAAGTTTGCAAACCACCAATGGCTTTTGAGATGCATTTAGTCGTATTCACACATTTATTTTTGATTGATAAATTCTCAAATGAGGACAGTTAAAGCTCATGGGAATCGCAGTGAACAGCAACCAAATATTGGTGCCTACTTGTTCCATTTTAATCCACCTCTATGCTAGCCATGCAAGTCCTTGAAAGGTACTGTTGAATTACCCTGGGTAATTGTCATAAAATGTTAAGAGTATTTTTTAGAAATGTGCAAATATGACATCTAATTTTATGTTATTATACCAGGAAAATTAAAGGATGCATTTTATGTATATTGTCTGATCTCTAATGTGCATTTCTACAGAATATAGAATAATACCAGATGTGAGAAATATTTGTGCTGACTTTCAGGTAAGGGCTATTTATTAGAGCAAATAAGCAGCATGTTTGTGCTATTCCAGTCTACAGGTAAGACATCAACCAAACCAGAAATTGGTACTGGCTAACAAAAGCCTGGTTGGTGCATTTCCAACATTTTGTCTAAAATGTTTTGTCTAAAGCTTAAAAACCCAGTGGGAGTCTGCAAAATCATTGATATGCATAACTGGGACGGAATGCAGTAACTAAAGGGATTATGTCCAATTATAAGTCTAAGAATTCAAGGAAACTATACAAATCTTCAGGATGAAGACTTGTCCGCGGTGGCAATATACCCATTTTTTTCCTCCCAAATTTTACTCACAGGGAGCCAAGCAAGTGATGTAAGCACAAGAGCAATATAATTGTTATTTAAGTATAAATTAAGGCTAACTTAAGCGTCCAATTTAAAGACAGATGATGCAAACGAATCAGTAGATCTTGATCATAACAAAAAGGTTATCCAAGCTATGTTAAGTGACTGCTTAATCTTGTTCAGGTTACGTAAAAGCCTTGTTTTGACAAGCCCACAAGCAAACCCGTAGCCATGGCCTGTCGCACACACAGTTAAATTATATTTTACTTAGATAAGCCAGCCACATGGTCAAACTGTTAGCCCAGCAGCTAATCCTTAAAAGAAAACATCCAACTCTGAAGTCTCGGTGGGCTTCCGCTTCTAGGCTTCACCTCATGGCGACAACGAGGCTAACACCAGCTAACGAGCTATCAGATATTCTGAACCCTACCTATATAAAGTAGACTTACCGGGTTAGCTTTGCTTCACGGCGCAGCCAACAGGTTAATTAGCTCACCGCTCGCTTAACTATGTGTGAGGATTTCACCGTCGGATAAAGAAACAAAGCAGAAACAAACAAAAAAAAAAACGCCCTGCTGCCATAAGAGTAGTGCTAATAACTTGGAGCTAGGCTAAGTAACCTCGTTCGTTTCGGCTTACTGTGTAACTTTAGCTAGGTTAGCAACTTAGCAGTTGTGCAATGCAACGTTAAAAGTCTGGTGACTCCTCAAACGCAGACTGTCTATTAGGAAAACACCGAGGCTGAAGGCAGGCCTACAGGCCGCCAAGATGAAAATAAATAACAGACGATACTGAGCAGAAATACGGCTAAATATATTATGCACAGCTATAGCCGACAATACACATCGTAGTCAGATAACTGTTCGGATTCAAGACAGTGTGTATTTTTTGTAACTTTAATTTAACAAATTTAATGAAATATGAAAAACGAAGCCAACTAGCTCTCAGACAATAAACGAGAGGCTGAATTTACCTGTTTCTTTTCCACTCTGACACCACGGAGAACTGCGTCACGTGGTTTTTCACAGAGCCGTTTCGAGGAAACCGGAGCCAGACCACGTGACCACTCTCGGATATGTATTAGTTTAGCATCACCAACCGAGTTGTGACATGCTGGAGATGTTGATGCACAGAGAGGGACGCGATATACGGAGGATAGAGGAAACAGCTGACATGTGTTCTCAATGGGGAAATCAAAACCTGTTCAAGTTAAAGCTCCATGGGTATATAAATAGAATGTGTCATCATAAAAAAATATTTAAAGAAAGACAATACTCTCTCATATTCATTGGGGATTACTTATTAAATATGCAACCAATTAAAAGCCCAAAAACCAAACAGAACAGGCGTTCTTATGGAGAAAAGAAAGTTGTTCCAAGGGTACCAATATAGAAAACTGCAACAGTGTGGAATTTAAAGGATTTTCCCAGTGTGTATAACTATGGAAAAATAATATTAATTAAATATTCCCAATCTGTCTGATTGTGCATTTAGATTTAAAATGTTTACATTTACCAGCATGCAGAAAAAATCCAGGACAGAATAAAAGACCATGCTGTACTTTACTCTGATCTTCATCGTATTTCGTTTTACAACAGGTTACACATTACAGTGCTCTGTGACAAAGAAGTGTTACTTACAAAACGTCGAGTATTTTTCTATGTGCTGCTTTGTATTACTTATTAACAGACTTTTTATAAAGGAAGATGATAATGAAGAGGATGACCAAAAATAATTATTATGATAGATGTTATAAATAAAAACTTGTAAAGAAACCTGTCTTGACTTCCAAAATCTGTACTACTAGTACTTGTGAGGAAAAAAAATAATTATATATAATAATATAATAATATAATTATATATAATAATA
>JAUZNJ010058998.1:0-28315 GCA_034780135.1 Jordanella pulchra
TAACGTTTGATCGTGCTTGGAGGAGGAAGCTGTGAGGAAGTCGTCCCTGGTGTCAGCTCCAGCGTGGAGGAGGAGGAAGGTGGAGTTTCAGTGTCTGGGCGGTGAAGCTGCGCTACATAACTGCGCTCCCAGCTGAAGCGCCGCTCTGAGATCCACCTGGCAGGAGCGGACGACGATACTCAAAACATTTACAATCACTCACTCACTTCCGGGCTGAAGACACCCCTTTTTGCCTGGAAATATATTTATTTATCCATCTATTTTTCTTCATCTTTGAATGTATGAGAGTATAGAGTTTTCTCTGAGTTTTACCGGTTGAAGAGTTTTTGTTCCCCAATTTGATCATCGACGGTAAGTTTACCCGCGTCATCTCTGGCTTTTATTATGTTTTATTCACATGTACTTCGTCATAATTCTCCTATGTGATAGAAAAGAGCGCAGGAAGTGCGCCAATGCGGCTGAGAAGAGAGTCCAATCTGACGGTGATACAGCATGTGGGTCAGCCTCAGTGGAAAGTGTGTAAACTGCTTTATCTGTCTGCGACCACAGAGAGATTTTCGACGAATGTCAGCTTCATTTACGGGAATCCTGAGGGGGTTGTTGGCTGATAAACCCACCTAGAACCAGCTTACACAGCTCATAGGATTTTAACCTTTATGCGGATTGTAAGACAGAGACCATTGGTTTTTATTCCATCAGCTGGTTAACGCCATGGAGCATTTAAACATATGGTGCTTTAAACTAGTGTTTCCCAAAAGTGAGAAATTGGCTGTGGGCCGTTTGGCTTCTAAAATTATATTTTAAAAAAACGAAATTAGAAATTGTTATAGCTGAATAATATAAGCAGAATATCGACTATTATGAACTTTATGTTTCTAATTCTTCTTAGCTTGAAAGTTCTGTGTGAAAGTGTGAAAAATCTCAGCATTTTTACAAAATACCAGAATCAATGTTACAGAATTTGGTTAAATTACAGGGAAGTAAAAAAAAATGTCCCTGTTGATTTTGTTCTGTTTTTGCCTTTTTTTCGGGGTTACACTGTCAATATAAAATTTTAATCAAAAAAAAAAAAAAAAACTAAGCTTTATTTTTATATTCGTTTGATTTAATTAGGGAGAAAAATCAGTTTAAACCAGCTAACCTTGTGTGAAAATGTAATTAGTGGCTGTACCATCCCTGCAACAACTGTGATAACTGGAAATGAAACGTTTACATCTCTGTGGGGGAATTTTGGCCCACTCTTGTTGCCAAGGTGTTTTGATTTTGCCACCCATGAACTACTGAACCACTTCAAAACCTTATTTATCTTTTGTTCCATTCAGTAGATTTTGGTTATTGCCCTGTTGGATAATTGTGAGCAAACTAAATTTTGAAACAGCAAAGCAGCTCAAGACCATCATTCTGCCACTATCACCTTAAGCTGTATGTCTGATGTTGCTTTTATGAAATACTGCTATATTTTCATGCTAGAAATAATGTGAGACGCATCTTCCAGTATTTATACTTTCCTCGAAAAGATTTCTTCTGGCAGATGTGATCTTTTTTTCAACAGCAATGTTAACCTGGGACTACCCCATACATGCCACTTTTAACCCACTCTCTCTTTCTTATATTCTTATAAACATTGACTTTAACTGATTAAAGGAAGGCCTGTTGTGCTTTAGGTGACGTTTTCAGGTTCCTTCTGGCCTCCAGAAAGGTTCATTGAAGGACTCGCCACCTTTCCATGTGGGTAAAAGCTCTCACTGCAGTTTGCCAGAGTCACAAAAACTTTAGGAATGTTTATCTAACCCCGACTAAACTGACAGACGTTGAGATTAATTTCTTTCCCCCATCCTTGAATTGATTTGTTGACTCTACAGGCGTGAGGATAACCATTTCTGGATGTGTTTGCTTAGACGCCAGTATATCACTTTGGGTGATCGCTCTTAATGTGTGATTTAACAAAAAATTATATCATAAATTTGGTATAAATCATAATAACATTTTAACATAACTTAGTTTACCTTTAATGATTAAAATTAGCATTTGAGAAGTTAAGTTTGATAAATAACAAGCATCACTTCCTGATCTTCATGTATAGGTTGACTCTCAACCTCTCAACTTTTAGAGAAAAGTCCCCTGTGTGGAAGAAACTTTCTCTTGTCCCGCTGTGCTCTCATGCAAATCAAACACGCACACACTCTACCACGAGTGTGGGCTGATAAAAAGAAAAGCAGATGATACCGCTTTGAATCTGATATCTGGCCTCATCACCTCTTTTTATACTCTACAGAAGTTCAAAAACATCTCAAAGGAGACACACACATGGATGTCAGAAGGAATACGCTCAAAGATGCTGCCCACCTCGGTCTGCTCGCTGTCTGCTCCAAATAGGTGAGCTGAAAAACAACAATGAACACGCTGCTCTGACATAAGGAGCTCAGTTCAGAGGCTTGAGGAGCTCGCTGTCAGGTTTTCCTGTGTTATGTAGGCCTTTTTTTTCTGTCAGGCAGTTGTTCAAGTGAGTTGCTGTAGATCTCTTTTTTTGATAAGAAATTGTGAAAGAAGGTCTTATTTGGGCTTGCAGAAAATGTGAGATTACCACTTTTCAGGCAGAGAAAGGAAGAACGCAAACCTGTAGTTGGTTCTGTTGAGGAGACAACAACCAGGTGGGGCTTTGACTCTCCTCATATAGGGATTCTTTATCTCTTAAACAGAACGGTAAACAGATTTTGAAATAAATAAGCTGCCAAATAATAACAGTAATGATAGAACAAGATTGTTTTGCTTTTTCATTGGTTCAGTGACTTCCAAAGTAAATATGATTTCTCACATTTTTCTCCTATTAATGCATCAGTTTCTTATTTTCTTCCTATTAGAACTAAATTTAATATATGAAATAAATGGATGATAAATTATCAGACATAAAACCTTTAATAAACAGATTGGATAAGAATGATAAATTAGTTTCAGTGTTTGTAACTCAAAAAAGTATATATGAGAGAATGGTTTTAAACAGATTTTACATGTTACTACGTTTATGTGAAGCTTTAAATATGGTCTTGCATTCAACATGAGGTTGAAGTAAAGGACAACACTTGACATTTAGTCATTTTAAAGTCAGGTTATATGAACCTGTGCAAGTGTAAAACAATTACGTGTAGTAACACAGTTAGTGTTTAGTTTTTATTCGACGGCAGTGATTCTCATCCTTTTTTTTTATTATCTGCTCAGTAAGAACTTAAGCACAACAATGCTACATAACTGGGCCTTATCCATTTGTTGTGTTTTGTTGTTGTGAATTACTAATTAGAAGACGAAAGAAATAAAAAACTAATATCTTTTGTCGTCTGTCTTGATACACCGATTGGTTGAAGAATATAATTTAGTTTTACGTTAATTTTTGTGTTTAAGGTTGAGTTGTTCACTTGTTTACATAAACAGGGAGTCCTCAAAACTTCAAGAGTCTGAGAATTTTTTTACCATCCACCACCTCAAAATCCAACATGGCTGCCACGGGAATAAAAGAAAAGCTGCTGATTAAATGCTTATTTTTGTGTTTGAAATTATTTGCTCCTATTTTTCACACGCATAGTACTGTTAAAGCGTTGTTAGTGGGTTATTAGCTTCAATGCTAATAGCAGTTAGCATGGTTAGCTTGATCAAAGAACCCAGCAGTTAGCATATTTTACTACACTGCTCAAAAAAATAAAAGGGAACATTTAAACAACACAATATAACTTCAGTCAAATCAAACTCCTGTGAAATCAAACTGTAGAAAGTAACACTTATTGACAGTCAATTTCACATACTGTTGAGACAACAGGCGAAAATTGTTGGTAATTAGCAAGGCACACCTACTAAAGGAGTGGCTCTGCAGGTGGGGACCACAATCCACTTCTCAGTATCTGTGCTTTCTGGCTGATTCTTTGGTCACTTTTGAATATTGGTGGTGCTTTCATACTCATGGTACCATGAGACGGATTGTACAACCCACACCAGTGGCTCGGGTAGTGCAGCTCATCGATGATGGCACATCAATGCGAGCTGTGGCAAAAAGGTTTGCTGTTCTGTCAGAGTAGCAACGACTCAGCAGCAGGACCGCTACCTCCACCTTTGAGCAAGAAGGAACAGGAGGAGCGCTGCCAGAGCCCTGCAACGTGACCTCCAGCAGGCCACAGATGTGCATGTGTCTGCACAAACAGTTAAACCAACTCCATGAGGATGGCATGAGGCTACGCTTGGCATTTGCTAGAGAACACCAGGTTTAGCAAATTCGCCACTGGCACCCTGTGCTCTTCACAGATGAAAGCAGGTTCCCACTGAACACATGTGACAGACATGACAGAGTATGGAGACACTGTGGAGAGCGATCTGCTGCCTGCAATATCCTTCAGCATGACCGGTTTGGCAGTGGGTCAGTAATGTTATGGGGGACGTTTTTATTTGGAGGGCTGTACAGTCCTAAAAGGGCTCGACAGAGGTAGCACGACTGCCATTAGGTACCAAGATGAGATCCTCAGACCTTTTGAGACCACATGCTGGTGCGGTTGGACCTGGGTTCCTCCTAATGCAGGACAAGGCTAGGCTTCATGTGGCTGGAGTGTGTCAGCAGTTTTTACAAGATGAAGGCATTGAAAAGCTATGGATTGGTCTGCCTGTTTGCCAGACCTGAATCCGACTGAGCACATCGGGGACATCATGTCTCGATCCATCCACCAAGATCACGTTGCACCACAGACTGTCCAGGAGTTGGTGGATGCTTTAGTCCAGGTCTCGGAGGAGATGCCTCAAGAGACCATCCGCTACCTCATTAGGACCATGCGCAGGTGTTGTAGGGAGGTCGTTCAGGTACGTGAAGGACACACAAAATACTGAGCCTCATTTTGACCTGTTTTAAGGACATTACATCAAAGTTAGATCAGCCTGTAGTGTTTTTTTTTCACTCTAATTTTATGTGTGACTTCAAATCCAGGCCTCCAATTTGATTTCCATTGATGATTTTTATTTTACTATGATTTTGTTGTCTGTGCATTCAACTTCATACATAAAACTTCATATATAAAAAAATATTCAGTGAGAATATTTCATTCAACCAGATCTAGGATGTGTTATTGAGTCCCTTAGTTATTTTGAGCAGTGTAATTCTCTGACTGTTACATAGCTGGTATACAATATGGTTACTCTGGGTCTGATGGGTTTGTGTGTATTCATGTCTTTCGATTTTACTTTTAGAAAGTGATATTAGTAAAAAACAAAACAAGTGGCTGTTGAATTTTTTTTTGTTTGCTTAAAAACTTTATGATTTTAGACAGGGCAAAATAAGACATGTCATCTGTAGAAATCTCAGCAGATATCACAAGTAAGGGGCAAGTGGATGTTACAGAAGCATGATCCTGATTCAAGAAATCTCTTAATTTTGATATTTATCAGGAGAAAAATATAAATAATGTAGTAATTTTTAAAAGTGAAGTCTTTCCTTTATGGCTCTAAAAAAGAGAAAAACATATTTTTTTAATTTAAAACAAAACATATGTTAGCCACTTTTTTTGTTTGTTTTCAAATACCAGTTTGTAAAAGGAAAATCAAACAAACCTAATGCCATTTCCAGATGAACTAGGGCCAGAAACTGATCAAAAAATAAGAATGAATTTCCTAAAATAGGTATGTTTGCTATTAATTTGAGCGCTTGGAAAAGATGATCTCACAATGGAGTGGGTGTTTTTGTTCTTAGATAAAATAACTTGAGAACTTGAAATAAGATAATGGAGTATTTTTTTTTCTTTTTTAAGAGCAAATCATTTTATTCCATTGGGGAAATCCTCTGACTTACCTTAAAGTCAAGGGAAAATATAGAACATTTGACCCACTTGGATGTAAAGTTTCTGCAGTGTGTCTCTGTATGATAATATTCTCTAAAAATACTGCAGTTGTGCAATATTAGGAAATAGTGCAACGATATCAGCTGCGATAAATGTCTATGTTCCTCTTTCCTTGCTTTCTGTATCTGTGCTTAAATCTCCTCTTGACCTTATTCTGCATTGTGAGCCACCTCCTTACAGTCCAGTATTTGTACACGCTACTTCACTCATTTTAATTGATGTAACACTTATTATAGTATTCATAAATAATGCACTCTACACAGATAATGTGCTGACAGTGTATTGACATATATTATGGTTTTATAGCATTTATGCAAAAATGTACAAATTGATTGTGCTTCAATATTCCTACTGCTTTAAAATTTATGATAGATTACTATTTAGAATAATGCTGAATAAGCTGAACCTTGCTGCATTTGTTTCCCCTCATAACCAGCCTCCAGTCTGCTGCCGAACAGACCTGCCACTCCCAGACTGCATTAAAAAAACAGTATGTTAGTTTTAAAAAGAGAATACATTAACTAATATAAGTTATTACCGCGTTCCCTTTTAGTTTCCACGTCATCAACTTTAAGTTTTCTGTGACAAAATGTTTCCAAATGAACAAATGTAAGTTTTCTCTAAAGGCAGTCAAAATGTGTAGGAACCTTTTTCAGCCAGTTGAACAGCAGTGTGCAACAAAAAGTGAGGTTAAAGACTTTCAGCTTTCTCTGCCATCTAAATAAAATACAAAAAAAAGACTTTAAAGTGTTTGAGGATTATTAAGTAACCGTTTTAAACCTTTATATACCTTGTTAGAGATAACCAGGTCATGTCTCTTGTCTGATCAGCATTCAGACTTCAGAGGTCAAAAAGTCGCCGCCAGCGCCTTCTTGTTTTTCTGTTCTCATTTCTGGAGTGTTTTTTGTTTGAAGCACAGATCAGAGTGTTGCTGTTTTTGCTCATTAGTTCTACCTCAGGGTTTAGTAGCTATGTGTTGACATGCTATGTTGGTAATACTTAAGACATCCAAGAAGCATGATGCCTGGTTTTTTTCCAGAGCTAACAGTTTTTTGTTTGCTTAGTTGTGTCAGCCAGCTGAGCACCCGCCACAACACACCTGAAGAAGACGATGAGACCATGAACTCAGAGGAGAGAGAAGCCAGCCTTGTCCACCGAGCGGTGCCCGCGTCCAACCTGAACGACCACCGCCGACCCGCAGACCATGTGTTGGTCCGCGATGACTCCATGTTCTGTAAGCGGGGATGGAACCAGGATCAGGACCATGAGTTCCCCCCTGCCAGCTCCAGTTTCTGCTCCTCCAGGCCCCCCCACAGCCTGCCTGCAGGATACAGCCAGCCGACTCCCTTCCCTAGCCAGGTCAACATGCTCCACCCGAGCTTCGCCAGCAGCTGGACGGGGTATCCCAACAGCCTGCCCTCCTGTCTGAGCCAGAAGGAATACTCCAGCTGCTCCGAGGAAAACTGCCTCTCCAGATACAAATCTGCATCGCTACCTGGACAACACACCGGTAACGTGACAAGCTTGGAGCAGCCGCTGTCCCTGCGCTCCAACCCTCCGTCGGCAGAGCTCTACCACCATACGCTGCCTCCGTACTCGTGCCAACCTCAGGGCCCAGCCTGTTGCGCTCAGTGTCCTGCTGATGCCTTCAGCAGGCAGGCGGTGGCCAATAAATACGCCTGGCCTCAACACAAGCCGGCTTATAGCCACTTCTGTAAGTCTGATCTTCCACCTTTAACCTCGTTCTCCGTGTTCTGGGCAGATTTCCTCAATTGTGTCTTTTGTCTGTTAGATCAAGGAGAATGCCGACTCCCTGGAACTGGATTCACACAGATGTAAGTTATTTTAAGTCAACCTTTAGAGTACTTCAATATTCCAGAGGAATGAAAGTTTTTTGTTTTCTTGCAGTGGACAAAACGTCCCAGTTAAAGAGAGACACCCTACATACAGCACGCCGCTCTCTCTGGAGCAGAGTGAGTCCCGATAGCCCCGCCAGCTGATCGACCCGCTGCTCACTCGCCTCCTAACCGCTTGTTTCTGTATCTCTGAACGCAGGGAGAGTTTTTGTCACCTATGAGGCAGACAACGACAAGCACGTCAATGAGATCATCAAGTTTGTGGCTCTGCTGCGGCACAATGGCTTTGACACTCATGTAAGCACCAGCTGTCAGCCTCTATTAATGCTATCGACTATTTGCCACCAGAGCGTTAAAAGGAAGCTGTATAACCAAAGCAAAACAGTTCCTGTGTTTTAATGATCCCAACATACTTTCCTTTTTGAAACTTTCTACATGCTGAGCTGTTAAATGACGAGGGTGATTCCTCCCTCATGTTTTTTATCATTTTTAAGAGCTAAACGTTGAAGCAGCCCAGCTTTACTGCACCTCAAAGGACACGGATCAATAACTGCTGGGTCCTAATGTTTAAAACCTAAAGCCAGAGAGCATCTGCTCTATGATTGGACATCCTGTCTTAGTGAGAGAACAGACATCCGATCATGGGGTCACACAGGAATGCAGTCATATCTCCCCTTTATTGTTTCCTTTTTAAAATCTATGTTTAAGTTTAGTCAGTTCACTAAAATGAAGTGACTGTTACAGCCAGACGTGGGTAGAGTAACTGACCTACTTACTAGTCATGATCCTAACATCTGATTTCATATAAAAAAATATATCAATCAAGAAAAATAGTAAGTTGTATGCAAATACTGTGTGCAATAGATACTCAGTAATTAAACAATTACTGGTGGAAGAGACTTTTTTTCAAAATATGTTTTCATAAAACATATCGATGCTTACAGTATTTTATGTATATAGGTAGGAGTAGGGTAAGTTCTTTCCAGTAACAAAACAACGTATATTGTATTTTTACTTGTCCTCTAAAGGAGACAAAAAAAAAAAAATCAGCAGGTAGAAAATATCATTAAACTAACAGAGCTGGTGAAAAACAGTAAAACATAACTACTAAAAGTAGTAATTATTTATTCATTTCTTTTTTAAGTTATTTGTCAGTATTTATGACACACCTGTGGGGTTAGATGGGGAGCACAATATCACTGAATGTACTCTTTGTAATTTCTTTAACCAGTTAGGAATGTGTTTTTTCCCCCTCAGGGTCAGCAAGCAGATTTAAGGGACGATAGAAAAAAAAACACAAAAACTAGATCTTACACAAGCAGTTATTTAATGTGGTTTAGTTTTGGATGTTTGTGCTGGAACTGATTTAGATATATTCATATTAAATGTGTTGGACCACCTGCAGTGACAGGATCAAGTGAAATGTCCCCATCTTTTTTTTTTTTTTTTAAATCTCTGAGTGTTTATTTATGAGCAACCCCCAAACCAGAGCGATTTAATATTTAAGATTTTCTCTTTACCATTTTGGAAATTCCTTCTTTTCTTTTTTTAAGTTAAATCATAGAAAAAGAGATTCTGTAAAGTCAGATTTTTCTCCATATCCAGTCACCATTTTACTGATCATTTCTTTCTTTGCTTAAAAAATGTAATAAAAAATGTCTTTGTTCTAGATCGACATTTTTGAGCAGCAGTACAGAAGTATAAGCAAGATTGACTTCATGGAGAGGTACCTCAGTGAGGTAAGAACAGATAAATACTGGAGCCCTGATTTAAAGGAAAAACAACAATAAACAGGGATTAACTTTAGACATAATTATACTGCCAGTTTGGCAGATTGTTGCACCACTCTGAGCAAGAGCAAACATGTCTTTGGAAACAGCTCACTGGTAGATTTTAATGAGTAATAGAAGTTATGTTATCTAATCTCCCAGAAGGAGTACCTGATCATCATCATTATCAGTCCCAAGTACTATGAGACGGTGACCACCTCCCCGTTCGACCTGGAAAACGACGAGAGGACCTTCAATACGGTTTACATCCACAAACAGGTGAGGATCCGGGCTGCTGTCATATTGAAATACCTGCCTTTACTGTCGCTGACACTCACAGGTGTGTTTGTGTGTCACTCAGCTTCAGAATGAATTCATCCAAAATGGCAGCAAGAATTTCAGGTTCATTCCAATTTTGTTTCCTGGGGCTAAAAAGGTAAGCGTGCTGTAACACTCAATACGTGGGTCTGGCTGCACCTGGAAACCTGCCTTCTAATGTCTTCCTTTCTACTCTTGCTCAAGTGTCACGTCCCTAACTGGCTTCAAAACACTCATGTTTACGGTTGGCCGCGCGATCGAGACGACATCCTCCGACGCCTCATGAGGGTGGAGAAGTATAACCCCCCTCCCATCGGGGAACTTCCAACCATCGTTTCAATCCCCATCTAGAGAGCTGACCCCCGAGGTCTCTGTCTATCTGCTGACGTGAACAGGGACCGCCTCATCTGGGCGCCCTTTAATCTGTGATTGTAAAGACTCTCAGGTGCTTTGGTAGATTCTTTTTAACTTTCTTTTGTTTTTTGAAATACAGAAAAAAAAAAGTCCAGGGTTTGAAATAAAATGTGGACATTGAGATGGGGAGCTGTAGGTTCTGTCTTTAAATTTTAATGATCAACAAGTCATGCTTTGCTCGGCTGTGGAAAAAGCAAAAAAAACTTAAAACTGTACAGAGGAGGTCTGTTAGCGGTTTCTAAGTATGCCAAGAGTTTACTTTCACTTTTAAGTTATGATGTCAAAACTGCTGAAATTATAAGGGATTTATAAAAACATGCTGGAGGAAGCGCAGCTTTCTCTGTGCTGAGCACATAGTGGCTACACACTGCCTGTCAGCTGGCTGAAGCAAGACGCACTTCTCTTAAAAAAAAAAAACAAAAAAAGCATTTAATTATTGAGTGGAAACTAGTTGGTGGTTAAAAGAATGGTGTTTTAATAAAAATACACCAAACAAAAAGATCTGGTGCAAAAATGAGCTTTAATCATTTTCAATTTCTCGTAAGATATTTGATCTTTTCGGCAGCATCGATTGTTGTTTTTTTTTTTTATAAATCAAAGTGGTTTTATGATGTAACACATTTGAGTTTTTTTCTTTGTAAATACTGCGATATTTTCACCCCCTCTATGAGACTGGTACGTCTCATGGGGGGGGGGGGGGGGGGGCTTCAGTTCAAACACCTGTTAAATTTTAACAATTAAAATAAACTGATTTAATATTAATCTTTATCTTCCTTTTTTTTTATTATTTTACCAGTTTTCTTTATCCTCAGCTTCTCAAACGAAGAGCAGAAACTGTGGAGCCGCTTTCATTATTGGCTTTTTTCTTTTCCCTTGTAGTATTAAAAAAGGGACATCTGTAGTATGTTGTCGTCTCTATAGCAACCAGGACTGTTGGCTTGTGTCCGTATCATTAATTGCAGACAAGCAGAGACCTAGACCTTCTCGCCTGCAGGGACATCTTCCTTTTTAAATGAGGATCATGGAAACTTGTTTAAACAACAGATGAACCTGCTTAGTTCCCCCCCCGCAGAAATCCAATCCTGCCACTTTCTCTCTCTAGATCACACAAACCGGGTCGAACGCCGCTCCTCTACTCGGCTGCTACTGACGGCGCCTGTAGAAATGCTTCGGCAGGAAGTTGCGAGGAGATAAGCAGCTGATGCAGCTGCCTGTCTGCCGTGTGCGGTAGGACTTCTCAAGAATTGGCAGAATTTCTCTCAAAAACGGGGTCATCAGAAGCTGCCTGTGGTTTTTGAGAGAAAATCTGCATGTAAACACTTTGACACATTCGAAGAAAACGTTCGCGTCGGCAGAACGGGTTTACGTCCGGCACCTGAAACATAACAGCAGGTGTCAGCATGCAGATTGATGTTTTATCTGCACTGCAAATCATCCTTTTATCATATATATATATATATAGTACATGAAATATCAAATTTAATAACGCAAACAAAAAAAAAACAATGACATCTTCAATATAAATTGGTTACACAGTGACATTTTATGTAAATACCTCTCAAGAATTATGTAACAGTAACAAACATCAGACAATAGTTTCATTTTACTTGATGTAAAAACACTGAAGTGCTATTTGTTCAAAAGCTACAAAATACATTTTAAAAAGCAGGAAGCGTTTTATTTCCTTCAAGGAAAAAAAAAAAAAAAAAGTACTATAAAATAAGTTACAGTACAGTGAGTTTGTCCAAACTGACTTTTGTTCCCGTCTTCCAGCCTTTAGTAAGCACAAACTGAAGTAACGTCTACAGAGTCAGAGAGAAAGATGGCTCTGAAAAAAAATCAGGAAAAAAAAAAAAAAAAAGGAGGATTGTACAGTTGGGTTTTTGTCAGTAACTGTGTGGTGGAAAAAAAAAAGGCACACAATAGGCTTCTGAAAATGTGAAATATAACATTCAGGTCTTCGTGATCTGCAGGTCACAGGTCTGGTATCCGTAGCAGAAACAACTTTGTACTTCATGAGCTCAGGAAACAAACAAACAAACAAAAAAAAAAAAAAAAAGAGAAAATGGACAAATACTTCATGTTTAGTCACAAAATACGGAGGGGAGCCCTCACACATCATCAGCTGGCAGAGAGGGGATGTTAAACCTTGGTCTGGTGAAAAAAGCCATCTTCTCTCTGCAAAAAGACGACACAGGTTAATATAAAAACCTGCATTGACTTCAATTTTTCCACTTTTCAATCCGAAATCCGTTACATGTATTTATATTTAATTCCTTTTATCTCAAATCACCTAATTGGTAAATAGTCCAGCTCTAACTAGACCCCCGTTTCTAACCTCAGGCGTTTTTTAGAGAACATTTGGGAAGCATGAAAAAGTTTGACATACATGCAAAGTATCAGAAAACATTTTAGAAAAATTTTCAAGAAGCAAGTCTTTTAAGTCTAGCTGGAAATTTTTTACTTTGGCTACAAACCGTGAAAGAGACAAAAGAAAGGTTTATAGAAAGAAACGGAATAAAAGAAGATACATAACTGTTTATAAAATAAAATAAAAAAAATCTCTTCATATATTTCTTGGCTTAGTTTACATGTTTAAAGGTCAGAGGCTTGTTAAAGCGGATTATCTGAGCTCTGAACACCTGGGACTTCTAGGCTCTGCAGGTAGGTTTTAATTCATCTTGCTCTCTTACTGTCCGACTCTCTCAGGAAGACTTTTTAATATGTTGCCCCCCCTTATTTAAGGTGAGGAGAAGAGTCGGACCCGTGTGTTGAACATGCAGCAGCTTAAACTGAGGAAGGAAGATCTGAGTTGTCGTCTTGCACCGGCATGCCTGCAAATGATTGTCATATTCAAACTATTTTCAAGCGGGGGCTGGTGTGCCAACAAGCATTTGTGCTGCACATTGTTCAAGCTGCCTGCTTGCAGACATGAATGTATAAACAAAAATATTCCAGAACTATTAAGCAACGGTTCCTTCAAAAGATGAATGCATTTAATTCATCAGTAAAGTTATGAGGATGTTTTCCAACCTGAACGTTTGAACAGGAAGCGGCTCCTTCTGGTTCTGGCCTCTCATCTGCAGAACCTCTTTGGAAGCCTTCCTCAGCCTCCTCTCTGCTGCCTCCTCCTGACGTTGCTCCTGCTTGCTCTGGCCGGCCTGCAGGACGGCACAACAGTCAGCCGCTGCTGCAGCGAGGCGAGGCCGCCTGGTGTTCTCAGTGCACCTGCAGCATGTCCAGTTTTACCTGTCTCTGGGCCTCTCTGAGCAAGCAGCGGAAGCGCTCGTCTCTCAGGGCCCAGTTGGGGAGCTCGTGGGCCTCGTTTGATTGCGGCTCCTCTAGTCGCAGCTTGAGTTCTCTCAGGGCGCTCAGCTCCTCCATCAGCTGCCTCTGACGGGTCCTGCAGGCCTGGAGGTCCAGCTCCAAGTCCAGGGAGGTCCGTGTCGGCTGCTCGGCCAATGAGGAGCGGTACGATTGCTGCTGCCACACAAAAATAAAGACCTCCAAATGTTAGATCTACTTTTTTATGGATTTACTGGATTTTATATGACAGAGCAAAGGAGAATAAAAGTCAGATCTTTAAAGTTTGTTAGAAATAATTAATCTGCACATGTTTGTATTGCAGAAAGTAGAATATCTCCTATTGGACAAAGCCTTGCAGCAGATTCTTAAACAGAAATAGGTGTGAACTTTAACTAGGCCATTTTATGTGCTTTGATCTAAATGAAGCCCTGACTCTACGTTTGGTGTCAACCGGCTTCTATTCCAGGGTTTTAATTTGGAAATATTCTTTGTGCCATGATTTCAAACGACAGATGAAAATGTTTTAAAAACAGAAAAGAAGTTAAAGTAAGTATTTGTCTTTAAATCAAAACTCTTCCTGCTTTTATTTTCATTTCATGGTCAGATCCCTGAGGCTTTAGCTGTTTAAATAAATAAAATGATCGGAAACATACAGAAACCTGGAAGCGCGTTTATTTTATTTAAATCTAAATGCACGCTCAGGATATATTTCAGAATGGACAGAGTCTCCTTTTCTACCCAGAAAACTTTGTTCCTTACAGACCATCAAGTATATATTATTGCTCAGTAGGTTTGAGGTAGAAAAACTGTCATAAACCTATGCTGAAGTTTCTGAATTTGTAACTACAAGTGAATAGATGGAAACAGATTTATATATAAAGAGTTTAACAGTCATAGATCCATAGTCATTTATGTGGTTTTAACTTGTATTTGTAATTTTAAACTTGTATTCTCACAGCTCAAGCATCTGATGTCACGTATGTGTGAGTTGACAACAAGGAGCAAATTTAAATCTTAAATCTATTCACTATATTGACTTTCATTAACAAACATTTTTATTGACATTATCTTACCTCATAAGTCGGTAAAAATCATCCCTGTCAGGTAAATCAAATCAATTCAAAAGTACTTTATTTATCCCAAAGCGAAATTAAATGTTGTAGTAACTCATGTTTTGTTTTCTTTTAACCAGTTGTTGCAGGTATTGATATCTGTAGGCAGGAAGGATCTTCTGTACCGGTCTGTCATGCACCAGATCTGGAGATGTTGCCATTAATAGTATAAAACAAATATAATGTTTGCCTTCAGTTAGTGCCTTCGTTATTAATAATCAGCTCATGTGAGAAAAAGACACCAAGGTTTTAAAAATTAAACAGAGAGTTTTTCTGATTTCTAACATTACTTCCTGTGTGATTTTTTTGTGTCCCTTCTGAAGCATCACCACAGCATGATGCTGCCACCACTGTGTTATAAACCATAAAGGATGGGGTGTTCAGGGTGATGTGCAGTGTTAACCATCTTACTCAAACACATACTTCGGTCTCTTCTGACCACGTTTCCCCTGCTTTAAATCTGGTCTGCTTTGTTCTTTGGTCACCATCATGTTTGCTCACTCTTCATGTTCTGAGACCTTCACCAGACCTGGGATACATTTTATTTCTCCTTTTTTTTGTGGTATTAAAGTACAGGAACATTATAAAAACACAATTCACGATTTTTAGATTCGTTTTTTTTTTCCATTCTACTTTTCCTGTTCAGTGTTTGTTTACCACTTAAAATAAAAGCAATAAACTAAATCCTGCGGCTATAAGGTGATGAAATGTTATGGCGTTCATGTGGCACCTGTTTATATCGCAGTGTTCTTCTTTCCAGGGTGTTTCTGACGAAAGGTGACTTCTTTGGTAAGGTGGAGCTGTCGCTGTCACTGCGATATAACTGCAAGAAAATTTAACAAAACTTAAGATACTTTACCTATGGCTGTTAATTCTTTGCAGTGTAATGTTTTTATGCGTCCTATTTAAGGTGGGAGTAAAACTCACCCTGCAGACGTACTGACTCCGTGCTCCAGGTGAGAAGGTCTGAGAGCGAACGATGGTGCTGCCGCGCATAAACGGAGACGTGTGACCCCAGCGACCTCCCCTCTCCTTGGGTCGCACTCGCACCGGCTCTGGGAACGGACCCTCTGTCATTGTGGCTTTCTCCACCTGAAACCAAGCGGCGGTTAGGGTTGGTTGAACTTTTGCAGTTTTTATTCTGGGTGATTTGAAGACTGTGACTGCTGCAGCGTTCACCTTTACTGCAGAGAGTTTGCTGGGAGTCTGATCACAGCGCCCTCCGGTGGAAATGCAGACACCCTCAGTGCACAAACCCTCCGAGCAATGAGTGGGAAACGGCGTGCTGTTGCTGCAGCCGCTGTCCACAGACTCTGCCTGCCAACTCCTGGAAAACACACCCCACTCGTCATGAAAACCCACGCATGACAAACACAATCAGACTTGCAGAGGACTGAATGCAGCCACCTGTCAGACGTCGCCTCCCTCTCAGCTCCCTGCAGCCCCAGCACTGCCGGCCGTTCCTCTACATGTGCAGAGGTGGAGCGTGACAGCAAGTTGCAAACAGTGTCCTGTGACATGAGAGAGAAAACATCATCTGAAAGCTTTTAGGCAGGAAATACTTGATGAAAAATCCTCTTGTTTTTTACTCGTATTAATAAGCAACACACCCAGGAGCTGAAAGCATTACTTTTATAGCTGACATGGTACTAAACCCATGTTCTCACAGATTGTTCCTGAAGCCCAGGAAGAATCTGTTTGTCTCCTAAACTCCCCCACCTGATCCAAAGTAGCACTAGTTGGTGCTGAGTTTCTCTCCATGTGATCAAACCAAATCTCTGAGGTGCAGCAGGTTTTCTACAGGTGTAAACAGATGATTACCAGAGCAGCCTTAGGCTGCTTTATGATCCACAGCACCCCCTGCAGGTCAAGAGTCCCATTACACCGAGGACTTTGTTTTGAAGAACATCTGTAAACATCAGTTTGTCACTAATTCCTATTTGAATTTAGTTGTGCACTTTGACTAGACCATCTATATGATCTAAATATTTGATATTTATATATAATATACATTTTAGTAACTGATTGATCTATGGATCATTTCTAAACGAAGTGATCAATCTAAAAAGAGACATACTTGAAGTAAATTAATTTTTCTCAATGAACAAAATGTTTTGAACTTAGAAAAAAACTATTATTATTGCAGATTTCAATTAAATTGTAGATAATAAAAAAAATAAACTCAAAGCTCACACTGTAATTGAATAAATTACTGTGAGCAATTTAGAAAAATTATTTATATAATATATAATATAAAACAAAGGTTATTTTGCAAACTGATTCATTTCTTGACTACTTATTTGTACAGGCTATTTAATAGGAGTTTTATTTAAAAAAAAAAAAACGTAATTGAATTTAAACCTGGTTAAGCTCAAACATAAAGCGACACTGGAGTTAAAGAAGATTTTTCATCTTAAATGGAAAAGGGGGAAATCTTTTGTACAGTTCTGGCTGAATGACTCAACAGTCAGTCATATTTTGTAGCAGATGACACCTTGTAGATGCTGTAGAAACTGATTCGATGACAGTTAGTTGACAGTAATTTAAGTCATTAACCACAAATAATCATTTCAGCCCTAAATGTGTTACATGTTGCATGTTTTGGGGCTGCTCTACATTTGAAGGTCAACTTCCAATTAATTCTCAAGTTTTTTGTTGTTGTTTTTTTTTTTTTTACAGCCTCCTCCATGACTGCCCTGTATTTATCTTAATTCATCTTCCTATCAACTCAGTTTCTCTGCCTCCCAGCATGATGCTGCCACCACCATGTTTCAGGGTGGCGATGTGCAGCGTTACGGGGTTTGACATACAGGGAGCAAAAAATGAGCCACAGACACGGGTGCAAAGTGAAGGCAGCGGTTGAGAATCCCATTATCAGGTGGTTTGTCTCCATTAAATATGCTTCAGTACGACAGGCTTCATCACTTAACTTCCATAGGAAATGAAGGAGAGGGAGCGACGTCGCCTCTCATGCCTCGAAGCTCAGCCGTGTTTTGCATGTACGCTGAATGTTAGATGTTTGTTTCATCCGACCAGAACATCTTTCTTCACTCAGGAAACTTTCGGTATGACGGTGGGATTAAATTATACTTTTCACAGAAGGTGACTTATAGAAGCACCTGGTTAAACAGGATTTTATGAAGGAATATTAAAGGAAATGAGGCTGAAAAATGCTCCACTTTTCAGATTTTCATTTGTTAATTAGGTGAGAACCTATGTTATTCTTATCCACCTGATCAAGTTATCAGGTGGATAAGAATAAGCACCTGATCTGTGGTTAAAATGAGAGAAAATATTAAAGTGCTTTTGTTTACCTTAGCTCGAGGTTGTGGCTCATCCTCCTGGCTATCGTTGTTTCTGCGGCTGTTGAGACTCTTCTGCTCGGGCCTCTGCGAGTCCGTCCCGCTCAGCATTTGGACTCGCAGCCAGTGGTAAACCATCTCTGCACTTCCATCGCAATCCACCAGGCTCAGCTTGGCTGTACCCTGCAGGGACAGAGAAACCGGCTCATCGTTTAGGAGGAAACTCTAAAGCGGCGTGACCTCCACCAGGCCTAGACCCACCAGGAGCTCCTCCTGAGCCTGAGGTCCCAGCGAGCAGACCGACAGCTGCAGGGCACACATCGCCAGGGCGTTAGCGGGGACCGGTATGCGGAAGCCTTCGTTGAAACTCATCTGGCATTGTGGCTCCAAAGCTGTACAACAGTAGAACGCACAGGCCCTGCTGGCGTCCAGAGGAATCAAGTGGACCTTCACATACCTTCAGACAAAAAAAAAGAAAAGTCCCGATGATCCACCAGTCAAACAGCTCTTTGTTCATTTATCTCTGACAGCAAAATCAACATTTTAAATCAGAAATGAACAGCTGCACAATTAAGCGCCGCTGTTTTTGTTTCTCACATACAGAGTCGATAAAACACATGAAGTGGTTGCAATGTGAAAATGTAAGAAAAAAAAGGTGCTTCATTTCAAAAAGTAATGATGAAAAATACTTAAAATATGGTATAACACTTTATCTTGCAGCAGATTAACGTCAAAGGAAAAAAAACTTGATTTGTAGAAAGCATTTTTCTATCCTCTCAGGGCATCTGAACAAATGTTTTATCTTTTCCCAAAGTACTTCTTCCTCCACATGCTGCACGTTTCTACTACTTAGTAAGAGCTGGAAATACTCACACTTTATAGCTTTCTCTCACATTCGAACAATTCAGATTCTTCAGCTGCAGCACGTGCAGTCGCAGAGACTGAGAAACAGATTCCCACCTGAAAAAGGTAAAGAAAAGGTCACGCAGGGGAACCGATTCCCATCTTCTAACTCATCAGAGAGCGATCGACTCACAGCAGTCCTAGCTGGATCTGGGTGGGCTCACTTGCAGCAGCCAGATCTTTTGAAAGCTCATCATATTCTTCTGTCCTGTAGAGCCAAAGAAAAAGAGGTTTTGTTTATACTTACACCTCAGGATTAGAACGATACGTCGCTTCCACTGCTGCTCCTTCCATTTGGTATCTATTGTTAATCGTTTGTTTGGATCGTTGATAAATGACTTTTCTTTATTAAATTGAAACTTGTTTAACATTTCCTCTGCCTTTGCACTGACAGCCTTTTCATATAAAGCCATCAAACAGTGAATCGGCTTCCAGTCTGTCTGAGGTTGGCTGCCGACTTGAAAACTTTTTATAAAACCGAAAAAAAAAAAATCTTACTAGAGAATCAACTGTGTTTTTTCATTAATCCGGTTAAAATGTTTATGATAACATTCATGTAGCATAAATTTAAGTGTCTGGATTTTTCTATAACCCATGAGCCCTTTTTAACTCAGATGTTAATCATGTTGTATAAATGTAATGTAAAATATTACGGATGTCATTATATAATATAATGTGTATTTTAAGTTTGTAAACCTGCTGATGGGACTCCAGGTGGAAATTAGCAATGGCTAAATCTGCTACAAAGCATTTTGTCTTTAAAAGAATAATGTCCTTTGTACATCGTTTCTGCCAAATAAATTAGTAATAAACTCACTTTTTTTCATTTCATTTTTATATCCAAGTGAAGGATTAAAAAGTTCAGTCCCACAAAAATTAGCAGCACATATCAGGAATCTGTGAGACTAAAAACCTGTACCAATGCTTGCATTGTTTTAGGATCAGAGAAAGGTAAATGGATATTGTTCTAGTTAACCTTTTGCCCCACGCCTCAAACACGCCGCTGTCTGTGGCCAAAGCGTCCTCAGAAACCCCCGCAGAGACTCTCCTGGCTCTCCTGCCGCTCCGATTAGCGCTGTTTCCCCTCAGGGTCACGCCTGACAATAGAAAGCTCGGATTTGTAATCCCTCACCAGAAGGTTTTTATTCTTAATCAGACTGTTCTCCACTTACCTGTGGATGTGAAGGCTGTCTGAGCACCACCGTCTCTCTGGATCTTGTTATCCAGCTGATGCAGAGCGGCAGGACTCACCACGTCCTCGCTGCTCATCATGACGCCGTGCGATAAGGGCTGTGCCCGCAGCCCCTCCAACAGGCCGCGGCCCGCCTGCTCCATGTACTCCTCCGTCATCAGGGTGAGGGGGCAGTCCTGCGGGGCGGAGTGGTAAGGCGTCTCCATGGGCGAGCTGGGTGGGGACAGGGATGAGAGCGAGGAGCGGGAGGAGAGGGAGGCCAGGGACTGCGGCGTGTCGTGTGACCGTTTGCTTTTGTTCTGAGTCAGGTGGTCTGGGCTGAAAACCGAGCAGTCTCTGGACATGCTCTCCGGGGGAAGCAGGTAGCGGACGTGGGGGTCGGGAGGCTCCAGCGGGCCCTCGTGACGCTCGTACTGGGGGACTCCGTAGATGTCGCTGAAACTGATGGAGCTGAGGGAGCCTCGGCTGGATGCCAGGGATCCTCGGCTTGAAGCCAGAGAGCCGCGGCTGCTGCTGGAGGAGACGGTCAGAGAGCTGGCGGACAGGCTGGGGACAGACAACAGAAAGCACAGATGGCATGATCACCCACAATAAAACCACACAAGGTGATAAAGCATGGGTTTATACCGCAAAACCTCACTGATGAAGGACAAAAAAAAAAAAATCCTGCTGCACGTCTTTATAAGCTGATGACATAAAAAGAGTCTGATTGAGCCAATCAGCTGGGATTACTAAATATCACAGCAGCTAAGAAACAGATTTCATCAAGTTTGGGTTTATTTTTCATTGAAATTTGTTCAGTCTAACCAGGATGGATGCTGCTGTGAACGGACTGAGGCAGACAGCGACGTTAACAACCATCAGCTTTAAAATGTAAACAAGCATCAACCTGTGAGTACTCCAAAAGTTCATCTCCAGATTAACAATCGTAAAACACATTCCACTATAACACCTATAAAAATGATCTCCACATTCAATCACGCGCCTTAATATAAAAACACATAGCATCCTCTATTAGCATTAGCCTGGTTAGCACAGATAGCACTGCTAAGTATCCTATAGAGTGGACTGATCTTCAGCTCAACCTTGAGATTCAAATATTTCCTAATCCAGCCTCCAAAGGAAAGATAAGCAGTGCAATTTGTTCAGCCTTCCTGTTATCTGCTTTAGATCTGGTTCTCTCATCAAACCTTTAAACATGTTTGAACAGGATGCAATTGTTCCTTTAAACATTATTCCTTTGATTTTTTTGTCCTCTACTCAAAGAAACGGCTTCTATATAAAAAGCGTCGCCTCCATGACTTATTAACCCTCAGATGTTTCAGTTCTTCTTTTCATGTCATTGTTACTTCCTATTTAAATCCATCTGCAGCTCAAACGTTTTCCTGTAGTCATACAGAATAGAAGCTGACGACATGGAAGAAGGATATTCATGAAAAAACACCAAAGTTAAAAGGAAGAACAACAAACAGACGATGCAAAGGAACCCGGATCAATTGCCTCATGTCTTTTGTGTGCGCTGCACCTTTTCAGCTGGGAATGAAGGTAGGTTGTGATGCGTGTGGCTTCCTGCAGCTGCCTGAGCAGAACGTTCCTCTTCTCCTGAAGCAGCAACCTGTCAGGAGAAACTTGCTGATGCATCAGAGATTCAAAGCCCGTTCAAAGCCCACCCTCAGCTTCTGGGTCTGTTTGGGATCATTTGGTTACATCACTTGATGCAGAGCAAACAGCGCATCCCCATCTGGTGCCATGTGTGAGCTCTGGTCACTGTGTGCAATGAAGACCTCTCTAACCTCTGATTGGCTCCCTGGCTCTGGGAGCTGTAGGCTCTCTGTACTTCCTCCTCCAGCCTGGAGCGCTCCTCCTCCAGCTGCTGCTGTGTCTCTGCTGTGTGCGGCTGCTTGCTGACCAGGATGAGCTCCTGCAGGAGAGCCTCCTTCTCACGCAGGAGCTGCATGAAGTCCCTGTCGCGGTCTGCTTCGGCGCGCCCAGACCAACTCTCGCCGTCCAGCTGCGCGAGTTGATGCTGTATGCTTTGCACCCTGACGGCAAAAAAATTGATTCAACTCGTTTCTTTTATTTCCCTCCACCAACTCCATGGGTTGCGTAGCACATTCATTTTTTTTTGAAAATCATGACTTATGATAGTTGCTATTTTTTGTGTGCAGGTTTTCTTAGAACAAGTCTAAAGTTTATTGATCTTTTAAAAAAAGAAATGACACCTAAACTAAACAAGACCTAAAAGATGGTGAGACTTGATAACTTCAAAACAAACCCGATGAATAAAAAGTCAAATAAAACCACTTCCTAAATAGCACCTTGTGCATATTTACTCAGTGCTTGTTAAATGCTAGTGGCTGCTGGAACAACCTGTGTTTACTCTGAGAAAGTATTTATAGCAACAAGAGGAAGTTGACAGCAGACCGTCCAGCTGCTGAGCGTCTCCATGTTGCCACAGTCTGAGCGACCTGCAGCATCAGCCTCTGCTCCTGCAGGTGGACGACACTGGGAGTGTGGCTCAGACCTAATTGGTTTTTCAAGGAAAATGCACTCTCAGCTCCGATGAAATAACTAGTTTTATATGAGCTGGATTTCAGAAAGAGTGACTCAGCGACAGATCATGCAAGTTTCCACAGGTCTGCCCTTCTTACAGCTTCTGACTTTCTGTCGTCGTGCCCACAACAACATGAATCTAGTAAAAATGATTATGATCAAGCCAGTGTAATAATACAGTATTTATTTCCCTGCAAAAGCAGCTATGATTACAACATAATCCCTTCAAGCTGTGATTCTGTCTATCTAAGCAGGACCGGGTCAGAGATCAGAAAGCACGCCCCCTTCTTACGTTTGGCCCCAGAATTTCTTCAGTTTAATGATTTCTTTGAATGCATGGTTTGTATTTTAGGCCACCTTGTGAAGGATCAGGCAGTGCACTGTGGCTGGCAGTGGGCAGTCCTACTCTGGCCGAGCACACAAAGGCAGCACACAGTCAGCAGCAGCACGGGCAGCGAAGAATGTGACCACCCAGCTCTTTCTGCTGGCCAGACGTCCCTCAGCAGCCGCCGGCCAATGGGCCCAAACGCTATTCATAACACCTCCTCCCTCCCCTCCTGTGTGTGTGTGGTGGGGGGGGTCGCTGCTGAGCCCAATGATTCAGTGCTGCATGCCTCTGTGTCACGCTGCCACTAATGACGAAACAAACAGCTGGACTGACTTACTTTTTCTTGGCCTCTTCGTACTGCCAGTTGAGTTTGACTTTGTCCACCAAATGCGAAGACTCTTGGGAACCGTACTTTAGAAGGAAGCAGAGCAGATTAAACGTCAGCCGGTACGGCTCAGATAACATGATCCTTATATTTACAGTTGGTCGCTGGAGACAAGCAGCCAACCTCTGTGCGGATCTGATCATTTGGGAATCTTTTCAGTGGGTAATAATATATATTTTTTCTTTTTTAGTGAGGAGCAGCACGGCCTCCTACCTCTCCCATGATGTCCGTCTGGCAGCCGGTGTCGCAGTACTGCTGCAGGTTGCACAAGTCGCCAGCGGCTGCGGTGCTGTTTGCCGCCTCGCTGGCTGCGTCGCTGATGGTCAGGTTGCTCTGGAAGTTAACAGTCAGCTTTGCCAGGCTCTGGATTATATAAAAAAAAAAAAAAAAGATAAAAATGAATATATTCTAACAGGAGCTGACTTTAGTTTATTAATAGATATTGGGTGAAAAAAAAAAAAGACAACCGTGGAGTTTATTTATTTGAATGTAAGGAAATATAACTGCAATTCTAACAGCACTGAAAACTTTACGGAAAATAAACAAAAAGGAAAATTAAAAAGAAGCTTCTTAAGTTTTTATCAAAAAGTAATTTAACAAAATTATGTTAAAGGAATAAATTAGGACATTCCCACATGGGTAGATGGGTTAAACCTTTTAGAGGGAAGATCGTAGCTTATTTCTCCTGTATGCGATAAAAAAAACAAAACAAAAAAGGCCCAGATGAATTTCTTCTAATCAAACAATCAACTTCATAGAAAACAGCTACGAAGAATATTCAAAGAACTACCAGCATGAACAGATCTGATCATGCAGCCGTAAGATGCTAAAAGAAGTCACCAAAGACCTGAAAAGGGACCTACAGTAGATTCTTCTTGTTTTTACAAAAATCCAGGTCTGATCAACCAGAAAGAGACTAGATTGGGGAGTTGTAAGAGAAGGAAACCTTCCCTAAAAAAAAAAAAGAAATCATGAGGGTTAAAGCGTGGCAGTGAGGAGGTAGTTCAAAGAACGCATGTTCAGAGGCCTCAGACATTGACGCGACTGTCCTGATTTCTAGTCTAAGATCGTGGATCTTTGCCACATGTCATCCTCTCCCTCTCTCCACCCCATTTCTCATCAGCAAGACTAAGATAAAATCATAAACAACAAAAGGAAGATCTTGCAGGCCAGACTTAAACAAACTACAGGATTTCTAGCTTAAAATGTGTTGATTAGATCAGTCTAAATCGGAATTATTAGTCTAAATTTGAATTATTAGTACAGATTAGTCTGCATCAGATAAAGCACAGAGGAGGAAGTGTCATGGTTCAGGGATGCTTTGCAGCACGGTGACCTGACCAGCTCACGGGCAGATATCAGGATAATGTTAGAGCTTCTGTAAAACAATGAGATGAAATTAACCCAAAACATATCAGTAAATCTACCAAAGAGAGGCTGAACATTAAGAAAAGTCCTGGACTGATTTAAAGCATAGATCTACATTTCTTTGAAAATACTGTGTAGAGACTTTAAACATGATATTAATGTAAGAAACTCAAACATATGTTAATACAGTGGTAAAACTAGTTTTATCAGAGTTTTTTCTGTAGGTAAATCGTTTTATTTAGCAGAGATAAATAAATAAAAAAAAAAACAGCTGCAGCTTTATTGTAGAAAAACAAGAGGAGGAACAGTAGACGGAAACGGACACTAGAGGTCAGCATCAAGTATGCAAACGGCCTGCCTGTTCAGCAGAGGTTCAAAACAATGGAGTCACCTGGATGAGGTCCTGCCTCTCCTTCTCGCCTGTGCTGATGGCCTTCTTGATGCTCCGCAGCTCGTTGAAGATGGCCTGGGCCTCATCCAGCTTGTAGTTGGTCTGACTGCAGGAAATCTTCCTATCAATCCTGAAAGAGAGAAAAAAACAAAAAAAACCAAATGCGACGTCTTCTTATTTTGAATATGCTTTCAGTTTCTCCGTTTAATGTCTCCCCAGATGGGTGGTTTGAGGATTTAATAATAAGAAGTAGTTTGAAAAGTGTCATGAAAATCAAATGCTGCATTAAGCAGTGTTAGTGCTGCGTTTTCACACATCCAGTTGGTTTGGCTGAGCAGAGATGTTTGCAGGGATAAATAAACAGACACATCATATATTTAGTGACTAATTGTCAAACTTCACAGACATAAGACTCAAAGGTTATCCAAACCAACAGCTAGCAGGGCAACCCTTAGCAGCAACGACGACGACCGTCATCAATCAAGCATCTCGAGTAATCAAGTCTTCAGCAACTTTGGCCAAGTCTTCCTTGCAGTTTTTTTTATTTAGAGTTTTCAAGCATAACTCATCAAATCAAAATGGTTTCATCAAAAGTGACTTAAATACTTTGAAAAAGACATCACAGGACTTAACGCCCTTTCTTCCGATTTATAACCACACAACATGGGTCTTTATCAGACCGCTATAGATAACAACATGGGAAACAGTAAAAGTCACTTCTTTAAACCCAATGTTAAATAAATGAGCCATTAAATCAGTTTTGTTTCAGCTCTAATGTAATAAAGAAAAAAAAAAAAACAGAGCCCAGTCCACACCGTTTCGTTTCGTTTAATTATAAAAGTACATCCGGTTTAACTTTTGATGAAATCCGAATCTGGTTCAAGAATAATTCGACAAGTAACAGACTGGTTCTTTATATCTTTGCTTCCTGACAAAACAAGTCAGGAAAAAAGGCTTCAGAACATTTAAAGAATTTCTGTGGGAGGCATCGTTCATCAACAATGCAACTGTTTTGGTGTTTTCTTGTTTCTTTTTTAGACTGTGGTCAGTTTCCGTCATGTGACACCGGATGTGCCATTTTGTTTCGATATTCAGATATTCTTCAGGCTCACTGAAATAGATGAGCTGACAGGATGTGATTAAGTCTGAAGGACACAGCCCAACCTTCCTCTATAGCTCTGAGTCTACACACGTGTTAGCAAACAGTTTTACAAAACCATTACAGACTCTCACACCATGAAAATCTGAAAAGTGTGGCATGCTTGTTGTTCTCCTTTTACACTGTAATCACAGGAACCTTTGAATGCATCTCCACCACATAGAGACTTAAAATATGTTTCTTTCATTTGCAAAACAAATCGAACTTAGTCAGACAGAAAGAAATTAATTTATAAACACCAATTAGCTACGTTTCCATGGACACAAGTAATCGAAATAAAACGGTGAATCGGACTAAATAAACGTGCCAGTTGCAATATTCTGATCGAATTAGGCAGGATGGTAATAAAGCGATATTCTGACAGACTGTAGTTTTATACCAGCAAATAATCTGATCAAGATCAAGTTATTCTGACTCAGACACGCTGAGCTGGATTTTTATTGTGGTTAGATGCTATTAAAACATTCTGAATAGCATTTATACATGATGCATTTTCCATTCCTTATGTCCATTCTTACTATAAAAGTAGTACATTTAAGTGTACTTAAATAATACTCATTTTTACCTAAAAACAAGGAGGTTTTCAGTTTGCTTGTAGATGTGCGATATGGCTCAGAAATGTAAGTTTTTCATATCAGTAGATATCGCTAATTAGGAATTAGTAGATCTTCTTTAAATAAGTACCACGGTAAAATCCCAAATTTAAAAATATAACCCTAATCGTTCAAAGGTAACATTTAGCCTTTAAAGGTCTGATACCAAGTTTACTTAGTTTGGCTGCAAGGTTAAAGAGCTACATCCTTTCCTCTGACTACATCTCCCAGAATGCCATGTGGTTCTCCATCAGAGTTCAGTGAAATTATTGAGGAGTTTACTGAACTTTATTGATAATAATCCTGAATCTAATGCGATATATACCAATATTAATGTAAAACTTGTAGTGTACTTATTAATATATACTTAACTAAGTTGAGGTAAAGGTGCTTTATTTGCCTACCAAGTTTAAGTGTACTGAAGAAACTAAGAGTTAATTTCAATATACTTCAAAGAATAGTTTTATAAACTATAAGTAGACTTCATTAAAGTGGTAAACTTTGGTTTTGTTTGAATACCTAGTTCAGGTAAGGACATAGAAACGATACAATTCGATTATTATTTGCTTTTTAAGTCAGAACTCATTTTAATTGGATCATGAAAAGTTATGCATGTAAAAAAAGCTACGTCTTGTTAAAGAGTCCCAGCTCAATTTAGATTTGGACTTTGACTAGGCCATTCTAATATAGGAAGCCATACAGGTAGAGCTACACAACAAACAGGACATTTCACCGCAAACAATGAATATTTGTTCTTGCTGCTCTTCCTGAGCAGTAAAGAGTAAATGGACAGAATCTCCCACCTGAGCTTCAGCTGTGTGTAGCTTATTAAGAAACTGATTATACGGATTAAATGTGAGTAAATACAGGCGAGCAGCACATTGAAGTGATGATTGCAAGAAGAAAAACATTTTCTGTTATTCTCTGTTGGTCTCTTACTTAAAATCCGCCCAAGTTCAAGGTAAAGGGTGTGGCACCAAACCTCCTCCATCAGCGGCTCTCTCCCCACACACCCACTTCCTTCACTCTCCTTCAACAGCAGGTACTGTTCATCCACCTCCATCCTGTCTCTTCCCCCCAAAAAACAAGCTCTGCTTTGTCTCTCCTCTATAACCCACTGGTGGGGCCTGAGAGTTTAGAACTTTTAAATGCCTAGAACACACACACAAAAAAAAAAAACTAAAAGAAAAAACAACTACTGGTCTGTGCCATCCGTCCCACTGCCCACCCCAAGTCCTGTTGAACAGCATATGCATATGATCATGTTTCCCTCGCTCTTCCAGAGGAGCAGGATGTCAGTTGGGGAAACCATGAAAGCTTTCAGCTTTAGACACCTTTAGAGATCATCTAACTTCAATTTCTGTCTAAGTGCTAATTAGTCGGTGTACACCAGAAACTGTTTATCAGTTTATCAGATGTGGAGAACAATTTGCTTCATTGCTGACCACAGCTAAGATGAACAAGAAAAAAAAAAAAAAAAAAAAAAAAAAAAAAAACACAAA
>JAUZNJ010059008.1:0-28314 GCA_034780135.1 Jordanella pulchra
TCAGCTGTGCTGAAGCAGGAAAACCTCTAAAACCTGCAGGACTGCGGCCCTCCAGGACCGACTTTGGACATGCCTGCACTAGGCTGACTTTCAGTTGAATGATTTAGTGTAGTTTGAGGTTCTGAGGCATGATGAACTTTTGAAATCATAGTTGTGAATTAAGAATAAATATTTAAAGATCAACAACACTTTGGTAGCTTACTAATTTATTTAAGTACATTATATAAAAAATGAGCATTATAAAAATCTCATCTTTTTTGTTTTTTTCTTTTTACCGAATCCTTTAGAGCTGTTGGCTCTTATGCAAGAATAGTTAGTACAAATAAATTAAAGTTAAAAGTTCTGGCTAGTAAACAGACATCCTACACACACAACAGCAGAACTGAGTGTGTGTTTGAGGCTGAATGTCACCATGGGCATCACTTCACAGAATTGTGAGCTGGTAAAAGGGGTTTATTGGTAAAAGCTTGTGGCGAGTGTGCATTATTGATGTTCCTTATGACACTTTTATCGGCCACACATAGAAACTGTCCGCTGGTCAGATGTATTTGTGTGTGGGTGGGGTTGTGTAGTGTACTTGTTTTTATTACATTTTCAGGGAAAATGGCACGTTGTGAGACTGCTCCTTATGGGGCCCCATGCCTGGACCCCAAGCGGGGAATTGCTGTTTTTCGGTCAGAGGTCACGTTTAGGACTGAGGTGTGAATTGAGTTTAGGTTGGGGGTTAGAAGTAGGTATACCCCGTAATGGTTAGGGTTAGGGTAAGAGTCACAGTTAGGCTGTTGAAATTAATGGAAGATTAGAAATGCCCCGCATAGATAGTGAGACAAGTTGGGGGGTGCAAATCTGCCTAGGTTGGTGTGGGTTTTAAGGCTTTGCTTGAATGTGTTGGGGAAGATTCCATAGGAAAAGATGCATTTATTCTGCTTTGAAGCTCTTCTTAGATGATGAATATTGGCTTTAAAGAGGCTATATATCTGCATGTAAAAAACTCTTGTATACTCTCATTAATATAAATGTCATCTGTGACTCTTTTTGTGTTTCTGTAACAGCTACCCTTTTACATTCACTGTTTTAGGAAGCCATTAGTCTGAGCCAACCATAATTACTTATTCATAGGCCCAACAGAGTAGACTGAGGGGAGTGGCAACCAAGATTGGGGGATATAAACAATTGTTTGACTGTCCCATTAGACTTTATCCCCAGCTGATATCATAGTTCCAAACAATGCCAGCAAAAGAACAAACACACTAAATAAACTTTGTATAGAAATCTATGATTATTAAAATAGCCATTTCCATAATCACTAGTCATTATCTCAACTAGGTATAGACAGGTTTTAGATTCTCGCCACTGTATTTGCTTTTTTGCTTACTTCCGCCTCTCTGCCTACTCAGACGCATCTCTTCCTCGCTCTCCACTTCTTTATAGTTTTCTTACTTTTGACCTTCTCACCCGTTAGCCAAAGCAACAGAAAGATGGGCAAAACTGAATTTTTCAAGGATTCTGTTGCTGGACTGCTGTTTAAACATTTTTATTTTATTTTGATAATACCACAGAGAAATCAGCAGAAAATACCTCCTTCACCACACAGGACTTCGAGAAGCTTCTACAGACGATGGCTGGCATGGAAATGAAGATTAACTGGCTGGAAATGAATGTGCAAGAAAATGCTGCTTATGGAAATAAATAGTTCAGGAGCAAATGCTTTTCATTGCAATGCAAACAGATTGAATTAAATTAAGTTCTTATCAAGGGGAATGGAAAGCTTGGCAGGGTCTTATCATTAAATTCCATTTAAAAGAGTAAGGAGATATTTGAACTGGTTTTAAATATTGGTCATTCTCATGTTGATATTGGTTTTCTGGTATGAAACAGCCTGTTGTAACCAACCTGGGGTTCACAATTGGGCAGGGAAAACAATTGGAATTGTATCATCACACCCGTGGCTACTTTATGTCTTGAATTGTCAGTTGTAGAGAGAGACAGACCTGTGTTTTGATAGAAACCTGTTAATTTGATGGATTAATGATTAGGCAAGGCTTCATACTGAGCATGGAAACCAAAACAAGCCGTGAGGGTGAACTGGGAACATCTGAAGGAGTACCCTGTTTGGATGGTTTTTAACTATAGCCTCCCTGCCCTGTGGTAGTTTAGACTTACTAGGACCTAATTCACTAAATGTAGACACAGCTCTCAGTCATAATTATTTTGATTTTGCTTGAATAGCTACTTAGAATACTTCCTTCGTCCCTCTTACACCCTTGGACCAACCTAGAACCCACCAGAGAAACATCTGTATGATAAATCAGACCATATAAACTCCACCTTTGTTTGAAAACGTTTTTTTTATTGGTTCATCTTTTGCCAGGAGGGCAGCAGCAGCCACACCACACTGTGACAAACAAATAAACTTGAAATACAAACAACAACATGGATGTTCTTTGCTTTCACTTAGTGCTGTAAAATAAAGCAACATGATTATTGTTAGCACAATCTTTGCAACCATTTAAAAAGTATAGATGAAGCAAAACCAGCAGTGGAACCAAGTGTGCATATTGTTTTATATATAATATATTTATTTTAGATAGATTTATATATATATTTGTTCTATATACTCTCCCTAAATTGTTTTACAACTTGCAAGATGCCAATTAGCCCCAGAAATGATGCTTACTATGACGCAAGGAGAAGTTGAGTTTTTACTGTGGTAGCCTTTGAAGATAGCAGCAGACAGATTCCTGACACAAGCGCAGGTCTACAGAATGCATAGGATTTGGATTTGCTGACTCATACAGACACATACAGAATTATCTGGTAAAGTGAATTGTGGAAGATAAACAGCAGTAACACATCCAAATCAAAAGTATCTAGACTCTAATGAATAGTTTATTGTCAATGTTTGGGCATTTTTTCAAATGTAAATTGAAAAGCTAACAAATCTACCCGAGATATTTCTACTGTGGTCAGGATTTCAACCCAGTAAAAAAGGTAGAAGAAATTAATGGAGATGCGAAAAAAAGAATAGAGGAAAAATTTTAGGAAGGTAAGAAAGAAAGGGGATTCTCATTATCATAGAATATATCTGGAGTTGAGTTCGGCTTTTCCCGACAGTTCACCTTTATGTATTTTGTTCATGAAAAAGCAAAAACCCATAATAATTAAAGATAAATCAGAATGAAACTTTTGTTTCTCAGATGGTCCTCACCAGCACCAAGGTTTGACTGCAGGTATTCAGTCAGTGTAGACGAGATTCTTTTTAGAATCTTCTGGTAGTGAGGATGCATTTGAAAACCTTCTAAAACCCATTTAAAAATAGTTAAACCAACACTCTTGTTTTCATGACCAAAAACCCAAACTGCTCTGATGCTTTTGAGGTTTAGTTATTCACAATTGCATGGATGTGCCAACAAAAAAACAAAAGTGGCACCATGATGAACCATTCTTATTTTCATACAACATGGTTTTATGTGTCTAACATTTGCTAAAAATGGGCTCGCAGATTTATCTCAATTAATATGGACAAACTATCATGTGATTTGGTTGCATTACTGAGTGTTTATGTTTATGTTTTTCAATGGACTATTTGCAATAATCATGCCATAGAAATCAATAGATGCAGAAAAAAGTTGCAAAATTTGGACTAAAAAGAAAAACACACAATAAAAGGATGAGAAAATTTAATCAGTTGCCAACTATACCTTCAGGATCAGTGCTGCACAGAAACATCAAGGGCACCTTTTGCACAGTCACAACAAATTAGTCATGGTTTACTCCTGTATGAAATTTTAACTTCTCTTCCTACTTTCTAAATGCCACCCCCTGGACATCAATAATTGTTTAACAATATATCTAAAGTTATTAAACCATGATTGGGTGAAAGAGTTTACACTAAGTAAGAGTTGCACAACTTTATTGTATTTGACTCAAGTAAAAGTAAAAAGTAGCCAACTAAGAAATGTCTCCAGTAAGAGTGAAATTGTTTGGTAAATTAAAACGTTTTTTGCAATCAAAACATTAGAAGAGTGTAGTTTACTTCCAATAACAAGACAAAGGATACTTTTTAATTGTATTTTTACTTGACTTCCAAATGAAACAGTGGGATTAGCAGATAGAGAGTAACATTGAACCAATACAGCTTGAGTTAAAGAAAGAAATCTCAGGAAAGCATAAACTGTAGGGGTGCATCTGTTTGGAGCATTTTTGATCAAAACATGCTTGTTCTTTACTAAGGGAAGTTACTCATGATGGGTCCAAGCATCCAAAAACTTTTATTCAAGTAGAGAATATCTATACTTAAGTAGATGTAGCTAGTCACTCTTTGTCTAACAGACATAGCTGTTTCTACATTTTAATGGTATTATAAGTTTGATGTTGGCGTTTATCCACTGTCTAGCTTGTCTGCTTTTATTCGTATAACTTAGCAAATATGTGGAATGAATACTTGCAAAAATTTGGCTTAAGTTTTTAAGTGCTTGTTGTAAAAAATTGTGCTTTTAGTTCTTATGCTATTTTTATGTTCTTAACTTCATATTGACCTGTGTTAAATGTTACATGGTACAAATTGGGATTGAACGCTTGCAAAATTTAGAGGAAGTTTTTAGATACTTAATCTATTTTTTGCTTTGTTTTCCTATTTATCTTAAAAAAGGACAACCAGCTTATAAAAGCTAGTTGATAAGTCAGACTAATGTGTCTGCTCAGATAGCCGGTTTGCAATTGTTGCAGCTTTTGAGCATAATAAGAGTTACTAGAGGTACTTGTTCAGTTTCCCAGCATGACTGTGGATCACATAAAATATTTAAAAAAAAAATGTCTTTTTTAGAATGAAAAGAATAGTTTAAGGTAAGCATGTGTTACAGCTTAAAATAAATAAATAATAATAATAACAATAACAAACAAAGGTAAATTGGCTGCATAGGAGATTGTCCCCAGTTTACATAAACATGAAACTTCATGGTAATTGCCTACATATAGTACTGTAAAAAGTATTCACCCCCCTAATGTTTCTTTTGTTTTTGCTTTTACATTATAATTAATGTTTAAGATTACTTGAATATTAGACTAAATTCACCTGAGTAATTACAAAAACTATTTTAATGATGATTAATAACACTGCCACAACATACCCCTTTGTGAAAAATGTAACCAGTCCCTTAGTAAATACTAAATTTGTGGCGATATACCAAAGATTTTGGATTCAATTTTACTGCCCTAACATGTGTACACCCAAATCCCTTAAATAGAAACTGGATGACAAAATGAATATGGTTTAAGATTCATAAAGTGATACATACCATGTCAACAAAATAAAATTAAAAACAGATAAGCACCAAAGCTTCTTCATCTGCCTGTAAAGGCTTTGGTTCTGCAGTCATAATCCACTAATAGAGGAATTATGAAACAGCAAAAGCATCTTTCATACATACTAAAATGATCCGAGTGCTTTGACAACTCATCCAGTAGCTTACGAAATAAACTTGAGAAAGTTTATTTAGAGCGTTTTCAGGGCTAAAGCCCCTTTTGGACAAAAAAGAACACAAAGGCACTTCTTACATTTGCCAAAGCACATCTCCAACACTTTGGGGATATTTTTTTTGCAGAAAATCAGTGGAATGTTCTGAAATGATAATATCAGACACAGCATTTAAGAAACTGAATAACACACCTGCAGTTAAACATCAAGGAGCCTCACATTATCAATTGGGATCTCAGCCCTAAGCCTCTCTGTGGTTTTAAAAAAAACAAAATAGCAAAATGAAGGTTTAGTCCTTCTACCTTTTATTCATTAATGTTATATTTGTCTGATATTAACATTTATTCCATGACCAAACATTATTATAGTTGACAATAAAGCAAAAGATGCTTATTATTTTTAATTGTTTAGGCTGGTAAAGGGAAATGCTGAGGAAAGCACTCTTTAAACTTTTAAACTAAATTTTAAAAAGAAGATTATTTTTTTAAGTGAAAATGCTTTTTTTACATGGAATCTGTGCAGCACCTGATCCTCTATCATGCATGAGAGTTGCCCCAAAAGTTTCTGAAAAGCTCACAAGTGTGTGGTAAAACAGGAAATTGCTCACTCTAAAGGAAAACAATAAGTGTCAGAAAATCAAACAGAATAAAAAATATTCATACATTAGATGGTCCACAATTACATATAAAAATATAGCAAAGTAACATATCAGGTCAGTGTGAATGTCTGTGCTTACACAAGTGCTAAAGCTAAAATGCAATCATTCTTAAAGTCCCCCATACACAAACATTGAAAAAATGTATGCATATGTGCCTACCTTCATACAAATCCACACCCAAATTAATGTGATTGTTGGATTCATTCACTTTAGAAGCTCCCTTTTTGAGAATATCTCTTGCATTACCCCTGCACTGAAGTCTGAAGTGCTGAAATAAAAAAGGATGACCTCATTGCAATATCAACCACATATTTTTTCCCCTCTTAGCATCCCTCTCCCCATCTGCCAAACACCACAACTCTTTGCATCCTGTTGGCTCTCCTCTCCCTCCCACACTCCGGTCTTCTATGGCCCATTAAGGGCTAACAGGAAGCTAATTGCCTGTTTGATCAACTCTCTGTGGGCCTGGAACTAGAGGCTTTTAGCCGTCTGAGCTTTAGAGGGAAGACATATTAGGCAGGAGGGAGATACAATATAAATGCCGCTTGCGTATTTTTTAGTTGAATTGTCTTAGTTCTCTTCCATCCGTTTGAGTTCAGCCTTCGTCAGATGGCTTTGCTACAAAACATCTAACTTCCTCAGATCTATAACCAATATATCCAAAGCTAACTCTAACCCTGTTTCCCCATGGTATTACCTGATTGGTGGTTTAGTACATAGATAAAAAAAAAGAGAGGAGAATTATTTGGAGTGGAGACATAAGATGGAGGTTGGTGAGCGGGGTTAGGCTGGCGACAGACTGACTTCAAGTGGAAACCCGACCAGACCCCTGGAGCACAGCTAAAAATAAAGTCAAGGGAGGCTTCTTCTGCTGACCAAACAACACACACACACACCAACATGCTCACATAGGTTGTACAGTAGGAGGAGACATAAAGACATTTGCACACTGCCTCATACGCTACCGTGACACAATTGATGCATCGTCTCTGGTTAAATAATCCCCAGTTCAGTTCTGGGCAGAAAAAAATCATCCATCCACCTCACAGTGCTTTTCTGTTACAAATGAGCTTAAAGTGGCCCAGTCACATACTGCAAGTACTAGTTAGAGGTTTTTATGCCAATAACAAAATTCTACTGCAAACATTCTTTTTCAGGCTCAAAAATGACTTAGTAAACACTAGCAGGACAAATGCTTGGTGTTTATTTCTGTAGAGGAATATGTTTTGTTGTATTTTCTTTAACAGCATACGTGACTGGGCCCCTTTAATAACATTTAAATTCACTTAGTACAGTGCATGGTCCCATTTTTGGTTTCAGATTGTGGGTACAGTCATTTTATGCCCTTTATGCTTTGCTTAGCCCTAGTCAAGCATTCAACACAGCAAAAAGACTTTCATATTTCTGTTTACCCCTTGTATTGTAAGAAATGCGTCTTAGGATTAATTTCAGTACTTGATCTAGATTTCTGTTTCAGGAGAGTAGAACACCCGTTGGCAAAGACTGTACACACTGCCAAGGGCCTCTTTCCTTTCTCTCTCAGTCAGTTGCTTTTACTCTGTGTTCTGCTCAAACTCTTTGCAAAGGGTGGGGAGGAAGGAGGTTTAACTATAAATAAATAGATTTTATCACGTTGAGATAACATGACAGAAGGCAAAGAGAGGTTGTTACTGTCTGAGAGTTTTGGTTAAAGGTAAACTGATGGTTTCTCCTTCAAGTTGAGCTCTTGTTTCCAGGCATTAACTCTCCAACATGAACAGGCACAGTAAATGTTTGGTTTTCCTGTGAGCTGGAGATTTAAATTCAAAGTATATTAGGAGAATAATGCCTTCATTTCATGTTTGTTGGGTTGGTATTTGTAGGCCAGTGGATGCCAGTGTCTCAACTTTGCATTGGTTATTTATCTACTCCATATATGTCATAGTGACTTTTCCAGGTCTTTGCTTCGTAGGGGGGGGTAACCAGCATTAGGGTTGGAGGCAGAAATTTTGCGACACACTGTGTTGGTGTTGCTGCACCTGCAGCCAGGCCGTGTGGCTCTGTCATGTGCACACTGGCATAGTGCAAGACACATCTTGGCAGGGGGGTAGCAGCAGAGGCAGGGCAGACACAGGGCCAGCAGGGTCATGGTGCTCCAGCGAGCACAGGCGTGGGCTGAAGTGCAGGAGCATGGCCGATCGGCGCAGTTATCCTCATCATCTTGGGCAGAACAGTGATAGAACAGGCCTTTCACGCAACACAAGCATGTACTGTACTCCACAGCAGTCTCAGGGGAGCAAAGACAACGTTGTCCGCAAGCCCAGCAAGAAGGAAGTCGGCGGGGGTTGCAGCACTCTTGACACTTACAGCGACCACACCTCTCACAGATGAACAAATGTTCAGCTTTATCATCTGTTAGCCCTTTACCAAATGAAGTATCGGACTTAAGATCCCCTTTAGGCTGGAAGTGGACAACTGTACTAAAGCCAGAGTGAGATGGGGTCAAACCTGCCAGAAGCCGCTGATCGGATGTGGCACTGGTCCGAGAGATTGAGGAGCTTACTGTGCTGGAGCGGCTCAGGTGTGCCAGATGAGCATGCTGCTGCTGACTTTGACTACGGGACAGAGCGGAGGAGAAAGAAGAAGTCTGGGGGTGATGGCTGTACACGATACGGTCCTCATGGGCATAGTAGAATCCTGACTGGGATGCCGGTTCCAATGCCACCGGTCTCTCCACATAGTCATTGTTGGCGCGGATAGCACGGATCTGCTCAATTGAAAGAACTGAGTCCAGCTCATTTCTTAGAGAATGAGTGTGTTCCATCCTAGTAAGCCAGCTGTGTGGCACCAGGGCAGGCTGCTGGGGCCTGGACAACAGCCTCCCAAATCTCAAGGGACATCAGACATATCTGCAAACAAAGAAGAAAACAAAACTGCCTCAGTGTTTGGTGTTTAAGTTATCTAAATAGGTCAAAACCTGTTAAAACCTTTTATACAACTTTTAAAATAATGGAACCTAACATCTTCTCCAGATGTTACTCTTATTCAAATAGGAAACCAAATTAAAAATGTTTGTATTTTGCCAGCAGAAGATACAAGCCACCATTACACTTTCAACATGAAACTAACAGTGCTATTAGCTTGCCTTTTTGAAAAAGAATTATTTGGCCTGAATTAATATAGATGTATTGAATACCTTTCTTAGGTTTAAACATGCACAACCTACAGTATATCTCTTTCTGCATCCTTTCGCAGGAGCTTTTGCAGATATGAAGTATAGTGGCTCTGGTTGCCATTTAGTTTAGCTGCTTTTCAGCGAAAGCTGTAGGGATGCATGCAGGGGAGCTTTATACACGTTTGTGCAGTTATACAATAAGACTTTTATATTAGTATTTGTTACTTCTGGTTATTGGTGAACATCTGTGTCACCATTTGGATGTGACTAAAATTGCCCATTTGCCTTTTCATTAATTTTGATGTGGTGAAAGAATTTCAACAGGATATGGGGAAATTTGGATGTATTTCATTAATCATATAGAAACCATTTTTACTGCAAAATGATATGGCGCCAGAAAGCTAAACATTTTCAATCAAAAAAGATATGAAAAGTTTATGCAAAAAAAGTAACAGGAGCAGACCAAACAAACATGTTTTTCAATTTTTCCTTTTTGCAAAAGATTTTACAATTAGTATCTTTTTATTTTTACATTTTTTGACCAAATAAAAACCTACAGATGAAGCATTTTAGAAACATTTTCGGGGTCTGAGAATAACGCAGGTGAATGCATATGGAAAACAGCAGTTCATTACTGGAAAGGAAAGAAAGGTGATTCATTGCCACACATTAAAATCAAAATTAAAAATTGAAATACTACATTTAAATTGCTGTTTATAGAAATTTATAGAAATACTGAAGAAGCATTTCAGTTTTTCTGCCTTTCTGGATTAGCAGGAACAATCTCCCCATTTTTTTCTTCCACTGGTCCAGCCATAAAGGAGCAGATGAGGAGGGACGGGGCTGGTTAAACAAAGATGCATTTTTCAAATTAGTTTGAGAGGAGAGGTCCTGGTGGCTAATCGTATCAGACAGAGTGGTGGCTGCAGCTCACTCATACTCTGCTTGCCTATCAGCCCATCTAATTGTTAAAAGGGAAGAGGCTTATCATTCATTTTCATGACCTCATATTTACTTACAACTTACAACTGCTACCACCCCTGAACACGGCACTGATCCTGGAAGTCATGTGAGTTTGCTTGGTCACAACATAGACACATTATTTTTAAGCTTTACTTTGGGCTTGTTTTTTCTGCTTAAGCTTAAACTATTGTACTTTTCATATGAGAGTTGACTAATCTACAATTTTGTTTTTAGTTTATTTCTTTAACAAAATGTTATAATAAGAAAAAAATAGAAAGCTACTTGGAGAGTGCAGACCTCTGCCAAGCAGCAAGTTTTGCCCCAAATTGTGACTTACACCTATAGCTAAAACACATACATGATCTGGATCATTACTACATTTAAATAAATTATTCCTTGGCATGAGGCATACCTTTTGGTAAAAAAAAAAATCCATAAAATTTGCTAATAAGATTTCAGTTGATTTTACTAGCAAACCAACAATGTTCCCTTTTTTCACGTTTTGTCTTTATTAAAATACCTCTGGACTTTTTGAGTCCGATGCTGATGCTGCCAATAGTCACCGCTGCCACCCTCTGGTTTAGTGGGGAACTGCTTGTTTTGCTTATCTCTCACAATGTTAGGGAATATTTTCAAACTTTCTGTATGAAGAATATGGTCAGGATCATCACCAAAATTGAATGGATTGTTCCTTGGACTGAGCTGCATCTTTGTAAAAAATGTCATTAAAATCTATTCAAAACTTTTCAAATTATCTTGAACACAGACAAACGGACGAACACACACACAATATCTCCTTAAAACATAGTGTGACAGTGTGGGGTCCTGTCACAATGCTTCCAATAGATCATGCACCTTGGCTACTTGGCCAAGGGGATATCCCTTTGGCTGACTGGTTGACTTTCACCTGAGAGTCTTGGGATCCAATCATGCCCGGGCCCTCTGTAGTGTGCATCTTGCCACAATAGCCTTATTTGCAGAGATAAGAATAAGAACTTTGCACAGCTATATAAAATGTTGTTCAACTTTAGAGGCCCAACTGTCCAGATTTTTCATCAAGTCTGATCAACTTTAAAAACTCAACAATGATTTGGGAAAATATTTCAGTAACTTCAGTAACCTGCGACAGACTGCCGTCCTGTCCTGTGTGTACCCCGCCTTACGCTCATAGTCTGCCAGAGATAGGCACCAGCCCAACTATGACCCTGACGGATGAAGCGGGAGATGATGGATGGATTTCAGGAACAATTACAGTGTCTTTCAAGAGTCTTTATGACCTCAGTATTTGTTATGTTATAAAAACTAAATATCATCTACTTAATAAGATTCAGTGTGACCTAAATGAAAACTTAAAGCATGATTGTTTACCTTGCAAGCAGGATGATTTATCGGAAGATTTTGTTAATTCACTCCCAAAAATACATCTTCCCAAAACCCAACAGATGCATCAGTCTCAATACAGAAATGTTTCTAACCAATAAAATGCAGTGGTCAACATGTCAACCATATGGGGAGGGCTGAAGCAAAACAAACAAGGCTGTGCCGATTTTAGCAGGAATATCCTCTATTTCTTTTTGAAAAACAAGCAAAAAGAACAATTTTTGCCTTTGTGGACAGAGAGATATTTGTGCTTTTCTTTGACTACATTTGGTGAGTGTTTAAATTAACAATTAACTCTGCTAGCTGTGAAACAAACCAAAGGTGTTATACGTTACAGCTTGCTACCATTGCTGTAATTGGCTACAAGCTCAACATAGGTGCTCAACATGTCACTTGATCTACCCAATCAACAGAATTGAACTTTATGTCCCTCCCACTTGAAAACACTTTCTTTAGGAGTCTTACTAGATAGTAGATAGTAGAATTGAAATTGAAATACATGTACCAATTTGGCCCATCATTCAAGTCCATGGGTTACCAATCTAGGTTACATGATTGTAAGGTGGTGGAAAAAAGAGCATGCTTTTCTACAAAAAACATGGGATACACCCTTGAATAAAATCTAAGAGGTCTTATAGGTCTGTTAGAAACACAACCGACAGGTCAGGGGTTATTTAAAGCATACATGTCAAGGAAAGCCAAAATAACAAAAAATGAAAAAAAAAACATTTATTCTGGAGAAACTACAGAGATTTACTGTATACTGTAGGTGGGACAGCCTTTTGAAAGAACACCTATTAGCTGTGTACTTTTTTCAAATCTGGTCTTTAGAAAGCACTAGAATGATGAAGGCCACTGCTCATAGAAAGCATAGAAGATCCCATTTGTAGTTTGCTACCTGAGAGACAGCAAACCTGTTAAAGATTGAGCCCCACTCTGAGACCAAGACCTAAAGTTTTTGACAAAATGCAAAACACTAACATGTTGGGAATATCAACATGCTATGGGGAAGATTTTGCTCTTCCATGTCAACAAAGCTAAACAAAGATAAATGCGGGTATATATTTTTAGAGGCTGCAAGACTTGAGACATAAGAGAGGGTTTTCCAATCAGCAGGACAACACCTTACATACAGCCTATAATAAAATATCTTATTCACACTTTATACTTAAAGCTAATTTTTCATTAAAAAAAGATGTTCACAAACAAACTCCATCCAATCTCACAAATTTCATAACATTTCCTGATTATTTATATGTTACTATTTCCACTTCACAATTATGCATATATGCCTTGTCTTGGTCTGACCCATAAAAATATTGCAATAAAAAAAAGCTTTGGGGCTTTAACCTGACCAATTGTAAAGAAAAAAATTGCAAAGACTAACAAAAGTAATTGATCTTAATGGTAATAGGTGTGTAATAAGTCTTCCAGCAGCAGTTTTGTTAAAGATAATAATTATAAATTTTGCAAATTTTATTGATACTAAATAAAGACTGGTCAAGGCATAAGCAATTAAATTCCTTTAAATGTATCTGAAGAGTGTTTATCAAAGAGAATGAACTAGCAATTTTTTTATTTTGTTTTAGTAACGATTTAAAAAGTCGTGAAAGACTTTTTTTACGGTACAAATAAAAAAAGCAATAGAGAGTAACAATGTACATAATTATACCTTTATTAAAAAAAGATTTGATTCAAAGAAACAGTCATTAAAAGCTTTTATTTACGTTAACAATCTAACCACAGTCCGTCTTTAGGGATTGGCTACACTGAGTGTTGATGTTGTTTTGGCTGCTGCTGCTCAGTCTCTCTCTGCTGGGGAGTGTCTGTTATCAATGCTCTGTCCAAAGAAACTGGGGGAAGATTTTATGTGTGTATGTGCGTGTGTTAATCTCACACATATACACACAAGTGTAATGTGTGCTGACCTGAAAAGATGTAGGCTGGTGAAGGCAGCATCTGGTTTCTTGTAAAGCTGAAGTATAGGAGCTTTTTTTTAATGAGTCACATGTTTGTTATTGTATGAGGAGTCTAGATAGCTGACTTCCCAAACACGGTTTCCATGGACACATCTTCCAGTAAAAGTGTGTGAGGTGCAGTCTGTAGCAGTCACTTTAATATAGGCTTTGTGTAAATGTATAACCAACCCCAAAAGCAAAAGCATTGAACTCAGTGTTTGATCTCTGCACAGGTAATGGCATTTAACCGAAGTTACTTTATTATATTTCAGTTAACTTTTGTTTTTCTATCCCTGCATGGAATTTAGTTACCATATGAAGAAACAGGTATAATTAGATGTAAGCAGTGTGTGTGAAGACTATATAACGTGTGCAGTGATTTGCTCATACAGTCGGTTAACATCATCCTCAATCCAAGTCAAAGCTGTTAAATGTCCTCATTGACTCTCTGCTTGACAACTGTCAACTTAGTAGACCTCTTTATAATAGGACCATGTCATAACCTTTCTGTTTTGAAAATAACTTCTTCTTTGTCTCCTTGGACAACGTTATTTTTCAAGACAATTTAGGGTTTTCTTTGGCTGCTATAAAATAGACAAGATCAAGTTTTAATTTTATTTTTTACAAAAAGAGTAATTTTAGCTTCTAGAATCTACTAACATAAAATCTGGTATCAGCTTTACTCAGGGAAAGTCTTTCCACCACAGATGTCTTGACTTTCTGGGTGTCTAATGTACCATAAAAAATATAAATTTTTGATATTGAGGACCAATGTCAATGTTTCATCCCTCTCAAGCATTTTCAATGGGGCAGAGGGTGCTGATTGCTTCAGTGCTGCTCTGGACTTTGACATTCCAAATTCTTCAAGATAAACTTTGGTTCTCAAATATAAAATCCCTGATAAACAGTGATATGATTACATCATCTTGTTGATTCTGCTTTTCAACCATGTTTTTCCTTCTTTGTACAAAGTAGCTTAGTTTTAGTTGAGTTTCACAAGTTTTCAGTTAAGAGTGTTAAACTGAAATATGTTTGACTTGAAGCTGAATGATTTTTGTTAATAAACTCTTATATTTTGAATGGATGTTGTGGTGAATTTATTCAATAGATGTTTGACCATGATTTGAGCTCAATTCACACTTTTAGTAACTCCTCTAACATGCAACCGGTAGGACATGCGTTTAAAAACAATATATGTGTCTGAATAATATCTGAGTAAATAACATATTGACCACCGCTACTGGGGTGGGAAACAAATGTAGTAAAATATCTTAACATTCCAGATAGCAATAATTGGTTCCATTTTTGTGCGATTATTGAGATTACTTGATAACTCAAAAAAATACTTTATTCCATCAGTGTTTTTTGTAGGTACAAGTTTACTTTGTAATGTATTGCTGTAACTTTTCAAGGCCATATATATATATATCTTTTCATTAACAAAGCAATTCTCATAGTAAAATTAAAATACTGAGTTATTAGTCAGGAAACTAAAGTTACTTTTAATTCTTATTGGATCATTTCTAATTCATAATGTAAAATTTGAGGCAACAATTTAAACCTAAACAAATAACATCTGCTTTTAAAAACAGTTTTTGAATCGTTGATGATTGTTCCTCCTGGAAGAGAGGGCAGTGACAGTGAACATTAACTTGCATCGTGGTGTCATATTCGTAGCAATCCCTCACACAGAGGATGCCTGCTTTAACAGTGGAGAGGACATTTCTCTTTTAACAGGGAGAAGCCTCCTGAAGAATCAGGCTTTGTGTGAGCAGCATTCTGCAACAGGTGACCAAGGGTTTGGGAAGAGAAAGGGAGACACAAAAATAGCATAGGAGCACACTTAAAAAGTAAGCAGCTACGGTTAAAGTTACTGTTAAAGTCCTTTTACCATTGAACTAGCAACCACTGAACCATTCTCTATTCACTTAAGGCAAACCTGAAGTTCACGTGATTTTGATGAAATTCATCAACCATTCATCAATGTAATCAATTGAAGAAACCAAAAAAAACATCTCTGTATACAACTCGATTGAAAGTAGTTTTGTAAGAGGCTATGGTGCTTAGCACTCATTGAAAGAGATCGGGAATAAACACACTCAACATGATTTTCTGCAAGGGGCCTTGCATAGCTAAGACCGAGATAGACCCCAGGTCTATTTTAGTCGGACTACGAAGGAATTCAGCTGCAATTTCATGGGTCTGACAGGAAGAGAGAGACACAGTTTTAAAGGAAAACACACCCACTGTGGGTGAAATGCAAGGTAAAAAATTTAAATCGCATGGGAAACTCAACATAATTTTAGCCCAAGTCCATCCCAAGATAAATGTACCTTTAAATAAATGTACATAAGTAGTAAGAAGGGCAGATTGGGACTGAGACAAAACATTTTAAATTTTTTTTAAACTATGTACTCAACCATGATTGAACCTTAGATGTATAGACAATGAGTGAGACAGCAATATTCTTTGAGCTTATCCAGCAGAAACCTACATGAAAACTGGATCTTGTGCAATCAGTGGCCTGCAGTGCCACTACGCAAAGCTCTACACAGTCAATGTGACATAGTAAAAAAAAAACAAAAAAAAAAAACACGAATGCAACCAATGTGATCCAGGCTTGTGTGTGACTAACTAGGTAAACTTCTGTTTAGATAACACTATTCCCACCAGATCAGTGAAATGTTTTCCCAAATCATAAACCCTGGATCACACTGAGCAGAAGACCCTTTAGGAAAGGAGACTGGGAATTAATGAGTAGTGTACAGAAATTAAGATCAAGATAAAAAAAAAGATGTCATATGGGAAGAAGCTGGCAAGCAAACTCCTGCAGCACAATATGATAAAGGCGTGGTCAGGAATGAAGAAGATCACAAGCTTCAAGCAGAAGAAGGATCAGACAGATGGAAGTCTGGACAGAGCCAATGAACTGAATACATTCTTCAGCAGGTTTAGTTCGGGAAAAAACTCAGCATCATTCTCGCTTGGTCACAGTAAAATGTTCTTCAAAAGACTGTTAACAGCTATCAACATCTATAACAACTCATTGTAACATTGTTACTACTACATTTAAATTAGCTTTGGGATTAATAAAGTATGTATGAATTAAATCAAGTACCAAATCTCATTGAATTTTTAGATATCGTATAAAAGCGACATTGAATCAGCTGTGATCCAATACATACAACAAAAATCCACCCAGTTTTGCATTCTGACCATGGGTAGGTTTGGCATGACATTCTCCTGGGATCCAACAGGAAAACAAAAATCTTAGATTAGAAATACGCTATTTTCCATTAATGAAGTTTCTTAACAGGATTTGCATTACAGAAAAATAAATGGCACTGAATCTGACTCAACTACTAGGAAAACAGTGACTGAGAGAGCTGATTTTTTTCAGAAGCTGTCAGCAGTAACCTGAGGATGGGGCTCCTAGGGAGTATCAGTAATGACTGAGCCTCTACCTTGGGACACACCCACAAACACTCTTCTCATCACTTCTTGCCAGAAAAACACAGTGTACACTTTGTCTTTGCTGCAGCATCATTATTTGACACATATTTAAAAATCAATCTTGTGAAATACATTTTATCATGTATGTGTGTTAAAATAATAAATTATAAATACTTCCCTTTCATCCAATGTCTTTTCTCTTTTACCACATAGTAAGGAAATGTATTGAAATTGTGACTATGATAATAATCATAATGCTTATTATTAATAGTATATCTAATGTTTATTTAATTCCATCTTAAACCTCTGCATGTTTCTTTAAGACTTTGACTGTTATTATGTTGTTTTGGTTATTGCCTTCTATCTTTGATACTTTTTCATACTGCCCCTTATTAAGGCCTGGCTGGAACAACATAAAAAATACTTTGCATGCTGTTTTGATCACCATGGGTTTTCTATTCTACATTGAAATGTTTTTTGTTTTTTTTTTAATAATCAAAAAGCAGTATATTTTTGATTTTCTGTTTACCACTGGATCCCTGTCCAATTAAAAAACTCAAGTTCTCCTTTTTTCTTTTAACTATAAGGGCCACCAAAATATTTTCTTTTTGATCATCCTTGTGTATTTTTAACTTCATAGCATAAAACATGATTAAATTGAAAGGCAGCCAGACTCAGTTCTTTCTGAAGATGATTCAACACCTATCCAAGAGTCTCTGTCAGTTCTGTCAGCTGGTATGAGAGCAAACTTATAAACTGCAAAGCTCTTACATGTAACTCAGTAAATGTGATAACCCCAAAGAAGCAAATAATCCACATTCTAACTTTTCTTTGCATACAATTTTATCAACTTCTACGAATATAGAGTACTTTAGACACCTATCATTGAATGGATACGTATAAGGTTTTTACTAAACCAATAATCCACTGTCTTATATCTTTTGCAAAAAGAAATACTAAATATAAATCTCACTTCCCTTCATAGCAGAAATGGGGAAAAAGTTATCTCTAGATATATTGTCTGACTTCCTGTCTCTTGCTTAATGTAAACATAACCTGCTGGACTTCATTCGATGAAGCATCTCTTGCAGATGACATCATGGTTTCAGGCTATTTTAAAACAGACAGCAGTGACCCTTTGGAATGAGGAGGGATTGGCCTTTCCTCTTCTTTCCTTTCCTTGCTCATCTTTCCTTCTTCTCTCGACTCCCTCTTTTACTTCATCCACAACTGAGTTTCTCCGCACTGCTTTTTCAGTCATTTGCTGGTGCTGACCTTTCATCTCACCTCCTGGTCTTTCTGCCCAACTGTTCCTTCTGTTGTCTATATATTTATCAGGGGATAATGAATGAAAATGAATCTTATAAATCATACTGTGTTTAAGGGGTGAATTGTATTTGAGTTCCAGCATTGGACTGAACTCATGCTGCATTTCTAACAAATTCTGTTAAGAAATTGTTTGCTTATTAAGTTAGGATGTCCAAAATGCTCTGTTTTGCAATCCAAAATACTCAAAACTTTCTCTTAGACCTCATCACAGAGATTACCCCAGGTGTTTTTAATCAACAGAATTTAGCACATCAGAAAATGTACCAACTTTTCTTAATCTTCTACTCACTGTTTGATTTTTTTTTTTTTTTTTTTTGTTCAAGAACTTGTCTAGCACAAAGACCCAGGGGCCCACCTCCTAACGCCCTCAGGGAGCACAGCAGAATTCAATGACAATAAATTGGACGAGATACCGGATGTGCCGAATCTGACCCCAACGGAAAGACTGAAATAGACACTGCAGACCAGAGTCCAGGCAGGGGAAGGAGGAAACGAGGAAGAAGTGAGAGCCAGAGAAGGAGGGGAAGATGCATGATGTTCATAATGATCAGAAATTAGAAAAACAGAGAACAGTTTTTTTTTATAAATTTAACAAAGTAAAAAGTACTGTACTGTGCATACTCTAAAAAATATATATATTTAAAAAATAAAAGCTGGCATCAAAACACAACATTTGTCCCATATGCTCCCAAGAAATCAAGTAGATCATGTTAACATCATCATATACTTGTGACACAGCACAAACCTTTTCAGAAATTAGTGGATATTCATTTCCAATTATAAAAAAGACTATGGATGTTTTTGCTCCTGAATTACATTTAGTTTGTTTTAAACCAGATAAGACGATGTAGAGCTAGTTTGTGATTTATTTTGTTTTTGATTTTTACACAAACCTGTTGAATCTGAGCAATATCAGCCTTGCTTTCAATTATTTAAAAGATTTCTAAAGTTTTATCCCTTCAAACTAAAGTAAGGCTGTTTTATTGCTGTTTTGAAAAGTGCAGAGAAACGTATTGTCACTGGCCTATATTGTTAATAATGGTTGCAAAAAACTGAGATAATCGGGTATTAACAGATCAGACATCTGACTTTTAAGACAAATGGAACACAGCTTAAGAAACAGCAGCATTTCCACAATGAGAAGTTACAGCTGCTACTATCTAAAACATCACAAGCAAATGGTTGAAATTCAACTAATTTAATCAATCAGTTTCTTCAGACTGGAAGTAAAAACATATGAGTGACCAAGCCAGACTCAGACAGGAATCTGAAGGAACTAAAGATTATGGTAAGAGAAAGGAGTCTTCCAGCTTTTTAGCTCATCACATAAGATAAATTGGTAAAATTAACAGTGAAAGGGTTAATGCCAATGGAGATTTTCTCCACTGATTTTTGGAAGTGGAATACATAATTTCCAATGAGCCACTTCTGTACCAAAATTAAGATAGATTAACATTACTGGGTTCAGGGGAAAATAGTCTCTAAATGTTTGCATTATAATTAATTCCATAAATACAGAAAAGTAAAAAAAGCAAACAAAAAAACAACTGTTTATTAAAAAGAGAAGACTTCTGATAGTAAAAGTGGATATCCCTGAACATTCACAGAATTTGGTGTGCTAACAGTTCAACACACACCTAAGTACATTCACATGCTCTTGGCACAAATAGTCAACATATGTGTTCTAGATATTGAAAAGACAACTAACAGGAATTCATCCAAGCCTCAGACAGGGTGAAAAGAGAAATCAAGAGAGTTCGAAGGTACCAAGGTTGTTGGTGACTGAAAGGCTGGTCTGAGTATTTTAAAAATTCTGGTTTATTGGAATTTACAGGCACAACTATCCCTCAGGTTTATAAAGGGGCCACTTTTTTCAGCAGAACACATAAAATTGAGTACTCTACAATGAAATAAATGCATATTTACAATTTCATGAGCTTAGACCAGGATAAGTAATATGTATCAGATTATATCATCCATAAACATTCTTACAATATCAGTTCCTTTAAACCACCATATCTCACATAGAAAGTACTTATAGATCAGTGTAAAGGCAGTTCTATGTTCTGAAGACTAGGGAAAATATGTATTTGACTTTTTTTATTTGAACGTACATTAAGAGACCAGTTTTAAAGTTCTGCTGTATGAATAAAATGAACAGATGTTTTTTTGTTTTTTTTACTTCGCTCACTTATAATAATAACAATATAATAATAACAGTTTCTCCAAGTTCTCAGTCATGCTCTGATGGTTTTAAATACTTTGTCTTCATGACATGCAAACTGACTTTAAATGTTCTGAGTTTACTTCTAGTGTCAGTTAAATATTTGCTCTCTCTGCAGATGAGAGAAGTCAAAGAATCTTTTTTTGTTGTTTGTTTCCTCCAACTGTAGCTTTGTGTTGAATGAGATGACCTGGGGAGAATTTTCAAATTTTTTTCTCAGCTCTTCCACCATTGGTGGTGCTACTGTTTGTCTCTCCAGTACTTGCCTCACTTGTGTGGTCTCTCCTTACTCGCTGAATGAAATGTTCAGCATCTCATAATTCTCTTTAACTGCTTAGGAAATTACCTATCTCAGAAAAGAATTTCCTTTATCCTCTTTCTTTTATCCTCCATTATTTGCAGACAACTTCCTCTCCAAACATCTGTCCATTTGTCCAACTATGGTTAATGCTTCTTCCCTACATCCACCACCTCTCCCTCCATGCATCCAGTTCATTATTTTCCTTGGCCTTCTTTGCATCAGTCCATCCCATAATTTTCTCATCCACCCGCCCCTCCGCTCCCAACCCAGTGTAGATGGATATTGACGTTCCACATCCGACCTTGAGGACAATCAATCCCGGCCTCGCATGTCCCCAATGCAGTTACATCTAAACTGCTCTAAAGTTAAGTATTGGTTTTAAGAGTGGACAAGCTGGAATAAAGTAATCCTAACTTTATACCAAAGTTACACTACAAACACACAACAAAGCAGTTTTATGAGGTTTCACTGGAGTTACACAATATATACACCAGGGTGTTAATACTATGTTGAATATAATTAGTTAATTAAAGCAAAAAAAGGCTATTTTTGGTTTAACAATACAACACAAGCAACAAATCAGTTTAAATATTTAAAAAAATAACTACAAGATGTAAAAAATACATCATTATAAAGCTTTCTTTTTATGATATTAAAACAGCAACTAATGGCAGCTACACTTGCTTTGTCTCCATGTAAAACAGTCTTATTTTACATTTTAATTACCAGTGCTTTTTTTTTTTGTACATGCAGTTAGACCCACAAATCCTCCTACATATATATTAAAAAAAATTCTGTAATGCTTCAGTTAAGTGTTAATAATGAGCTTTAGCTTGATTGAATTGGTGTAATTTTTTGTTAATGCTTATTCTGTCATAGGCCAGTTGAATTTTTTTCTATCCAGCAATGAATGCTCATTGTTATTCTACACCAGTTGTTTAATCAATAGTTTGTTATTTTCATGTCTATAATCTTTATTCCTTCTTTAAATAAATGTCTTTTTACAGCAACATTTGTACAGTCTGTATGTTGTTTTTATTTGGATAAGATGTTGCTAATGCAGTTTATATATTTCTAATTTCTTAATATATAAAACATTACTTAAAACTTCCTAAATTTCTGTAGTTTCCTTTAATCTTGTCACATTTAACCAATTTACATGTCTTTTTCATTAATTGTACAAGATTTGGATGTCAGACGAAAGGTATGAGAACTGTGTAAAACAAACAATATGTGCCTCTATCCCAAAAGATTAAAAATGCAGCTAAAAGTTATTTACCAAATAAACTAACAGCGCTTGATTGCAGTTTATGCATTATTAGTGTTGTAGGTCAAAACACATATTCCTGAGATGCTGTTAAGTTGTTGAAAGCTAAAAACTGCGAGACATGTTCAAATATTAAACAAAATCTTCAACTTTAAATTGAAAGCAGGTCTAAACATGCAAACTGATTGCACCATTAACAAGTTTAAAAAAGAAAAAAAAAACTGAAACAGTTTCGGCACTCCAAGGTCAGACAAATCATCAATAGATGATGATGAGATCGAATGGCGACAGGATGAATTAACGCTTACCTCTGACTGGAGGGAGGTCCATTCTGCAGTGGTTTGCTGGTGCGTCCTGGATGTGAGCTTGCTGTATCCCTACACTGTGGGGAGTTTTAATGTCACAGTTGTTTTTTTTTGTTGTTGTTTTTTGGCAAAGCACATAAAAAATAAAGCTGTTGTTTTAGTCTTATTAGTATTTCTTGGCTGGGAGGATGCTCTTTCCCAGTTTGAAGCACCCTCCTCCTCCTTCTATACCTCCTGTCTGACAGAGCTTTTCTTGGAGCACTCTGATCCTCGGTGCTTCCTCTTCAGGTCACCCCGTTTTTCACCTCCAAAAAATAAGCACAGTTTCTGTGCAAACTGCATAAAAGCAAGCATGCCCTTTTGTCTGTACCTGCTTAACAGAGATTCACTTTGGAGTGGTGCTCCTTATGCTTGAATATGGTTAAAAAAAAAAAAAAAAAAAAAAAAAAAAAAAGCAGGTACAGCTATGGGATTAGTATATTTTGCTTGTAGTTCTCACAGCTGGAAAATAGTTATCAGACACCTCGGAAAGAATCAGAAGTATCTCAACACAGAAGCTTAACCTGCAGCAGTCCAGTAACACAGCACACTATTAAAAAATTGATTGTTAAGAAAATTGCACCTTTAAAAGCCTGAACAGGAGGAGATACATGTCAAGATTGATGGTTAAAAAATGTCCTTTGTAGTTTTCATCAAAACTCTCCTAGCCTTTCTGCAGTTTCCTCTCTTCCTTCTAAGAGATGAATGACGGTGAGCTGCATGCAGTGTATGTCTCTTTCACACACATACACTCCCTCCAGTCAGCCCTCCTCCTTTCTTCCCGTATGAAACTCCTCCCTCTCTCATCACTGAATTCAGCTGAATTCACATAGGCTGTTTCAACATGGCAGAGCAGAAGATGGACTTAAACAAGCTTGGGAAACATATTACCATGTAGAGATGGAACACCTATAAAATATTATTTCCTTTCCATTTGGAATGAATAAAGTATTTTTCATTGAATTGAATTGACGAAGTTTCAATTTCTTTCAAACACAAAGCTGTCTCATTAAGATGTTCGAATGTAAAACCTGCTACTAGTGTTATGTCATTTTTGGTAAACTAGCTGCCCAGTAGCAATGAATCTTTAACTTGCATGATGCGCATCATCAGTGAATAACTATAAAATGTAATTATTTTTCTGTAGCATTGCAGTAGTCCTGGTGTGGCCCTATAACCGATAATGCAACTTACCCAAGTTAGTGGTCAGAGTGAACTGGGAAAGTTGCCTCAAGGATGACCTGTTCCAAGGGAGGCTTAGAACTGCAGTATGTTTTGAATTAAGCCAAAGCAGTAATGTGTCAGTGGTCGCCATGATAACTGATATCTGAATAGTGCTGGCAGTAACGAAGGAGGTAGGAAAGCAATACTAGATGATTCCCACCAATAGTTTATTTACCACAGGGACCTCCCAATATTCCTATCTGGCACTTAGAATCTAAAAGCAATCCCACAGTCATGACCTTACATAAAGGTACAGTCCGAGTTTCTGAATTTAATAAAAATACATTTCTACTTAACATGTGCTCTGTGTGACACATACAAATGTACTTTATGTAGGTTTTTGCATAACCTTAATTTATTTTATTTTTTATTTTTCAGAAAGCTATTGTCCATTGTCAGACATCATTCATTTGCATTTCTGTTTCGTAATAATGCTTATAGGGTTGAGGGCTATCCATGTTTAGCATAACAATCCAGGGTTCCTTTCCACAATGGTGATTCTATTGTTGACCGCACGTGGAGCAATGGGAGCTAGGAGCTACAGTACAATTTGATCTATTTTGAATCAGCCCCAGCATGGCTTGAAACAAAGGCTGGTTCTTTTTAGCTCGGCCTCAAAATTAGAAAGTCAAGAGAGCATACAACTCGTGTTGTCTTGTCCTGTTTGAGAACACTTGAAAAATGTTTAAAATGGCTCAATCTAAGACCAGAATAGTCTAGACAAAGAAAAAAAGTTTATACTCTCACCACACGAATAGAGGAGACACCAGGTCTCAATTAGGACCAATAGACACCAGATACAAGCTAACCAGTAGTTTTGGGAGATTTTCAGGAAAACGCGCTTTATGTGGCATAATTCCAAGTACTAACAAGCAGTTTGCTCAAATTAGCTGGATCTGCATAATTTAGGCAAATGAGACAGTCTCACACAAACTTTGTCATTGGTACAATTTTCCCTGTATTACATATCACAACGAGTCATGGCTGCAAATCCCACTGGATCCTTGGTGCACTGGCATAACGAAGAACCTGCCTTTGCTGTACATCAGAGATTCATCTCGAGTCTATTTTTTTAACTGATGACAGTAAAATGCATTAATTTCTAAAGATCAGAGGAGCCACACGGGAAGTCAGACATGGGACAAGTAACAGACATGAGAGAGATTTTAACTTTCTGAATTCATGAGTGGATCCATACTCTGGTATAGTCAGTATAAAACCGAGTGTTTTAATGTGAGACACTCCAAGTGGGTTTTAAAAGAAAATGCAAATTGGTAAAAGTGGAAGATGATTTGGGATGCTGTCTAAGAAATAGACCCACCACATCCTGTTAACCATGTTAGATGAGATGAGGGCATTTACAGAATAAATTTGATTGTATCTTAGTAAGGGGGACCATTAACCCGGGACGCTGCTGCATGAGGGAATAAAAAATACATTTACAAGCAACGGGAGCTATTTTAGTGAGCAACAACAATGAAACTATTGTTCTTCAACTAATAAAAACTTACTTTTTATTTATATTTAGTTATTTCTTAAGTAATGGCATGTTTACATTAGTGTAACATGTTTAATTCTAAACCTAGTAAAATTGTCCAAAAGCAAAATGTATCATCCCTGAAATGTTAATTTAGGTATATAGAAATGTTTGGCATTCTATAAGAAATGCATTTACACATTAGATTCCAATAAACCAAAAGAGATTTTTTAAGCCTCACTGATGAGTCACTATAACTTAGACTAAATGGTTTCCACACCAGATTACTGATTAAGAGTAACCTGGGATTTGGTCACTTGTCCAAAGATACAATAACAGGTGGCGAAGCAAAGTTGAACTCAAGCTCACAAGCTCCCTAAATCACTCTAAGCTGTAGAAAACAAGAGTTAGAGAATCATTGGAATATTGCACAGTTTATACAAGTCTTATTATGCTTTGTCTATAGAATCCTAATGTCAATGTATAAGCTATTACTCCTTCAAAGTAGCCAAGACTCCATAGTAAAGATGAGTGTTAGCTTGCCAATTGTTATCATCGCTTTTAGAAAAAATCAATTAAAGGTTTATTGTTTCACTGCATCATCTAATTAAAAATGAAGCATGGGTTTGTTCAAGCGACTAACTCTAACCCTATTTATAAGGGCATAAAAACAATGTTAGAGCTATTTATTTAATTCACTTCTGCTTTTCTACAGCTTTTGAATAAAACTATTTATCATAAGCTATTTCTTCCGGTTACTTGGGAAACCGATGGATCCCAGTGGTTGTCCAATTTAAATTGTAAAGCAATTACCTTGTTACTGATAATATCAACAGGTCTGATTTTAGCCATCTACAATGCAGCACAATCAAATGGGCCAAATGGTTTTAGTTGCATGAGCCAGTGTAATTTTTCGTGGTCATTCTTACTAATAACTTTCCAAAAACTATTTTTCAGGGGAAAAAAATACACGTCATAGTTCTTATTTGTTATATGAGTTCTGACGGTATATCAATCAGTAGTTACGAGCTTATTTGAACCTAACTATTTTTTTTATTATTATTATTTGTCACTAGCACACTGTTTTTGGATTTTATCATCAAGAACAGTTTGGCAATTACTTTTGATACTCTTCTCTTTGGTCATTTGTGGCTCTTGTGCAGAGTTGAACCAGTGGCAATAAATCAATTTTCTTTCAAATCTAAATTGTCTGGATTTCTAGTCAAAGGACTGGCTTGAACGAATGAAGTGAAAGAGGTCATGGAGATTGTAATTTTTTTCCCTTAATTTAGTCCCCTAAGTGACATCACTGACTGATCATTCTGAAAATGCTGCATGACTGTAATACGAACCTGCCTTTTGTCTGTGCAGCTGTATGAGAAAACTCATTCATAAGCCTTTTGGTGTCTATGTACCCCTCTTTTTTCTGTTAGACTCTGTCCTTACTCAGCAAGATCTAAGCAACAGAAACATACACTTTGTAGAGGTGCAGACACGCACACTCACACACGAATAAATGTAACAGGACACTGGTCACTAATGGGGTTGAGAAAGAGCTCTGTTTCCTGTTGAGGAAAGTATCTGGAATGAAACAAACTGCTGATATAGAGACATTAAGATGGTACAAAGACAGAGACAATAAGATTATCTAGAAGAAACCAAATCTACCTTCAGTGAAGAAGATCCCTGCGCTCCCAAGAAGTAAGAGGCTAAAAAGAGATCTCAGATACTTTAAATCTTAACTCAGCAGTTTGAAGGAAATTCTTTTAGACTTACATAATCTCTTTATTGTCATTTTTTATAACCACCTGTAAAACCTTTAAACAACTTTTTTTTAAATCTAATTCAGGATTTGGTTGAGGCTACTACTACTATCTATTTTGTTATTTCAGTATTCACAGTATCGTAATCTAGGAGGTCTGTTCAAATGTATTATTTGGTGCATTCACATGCTGTACCTCAATAACCTTTGGTTAGGTACATGTACTTTCAGTGTTTCTTGCACCTGATAACAATGTCAGATCAAACTGATTCATATAATAGGAGATTTAGCTTTAAAATAAAACTGGTCAGAATTATTTCATGTGCACGCAATCTTCGCCAATAAAACCGATTTTGATTCTAAAATTAATTAAATTCAACCAAGGAATTTTTTGTTATAGGAAATGAAACCGTATCTCTCACGATCTCAAAATAGTACCACTTAAAAAAATACATTTACTTATGTCTATGTTTTGACAAAAGTGGCATAGTAAAATTTGTCAAATTTGCATTGATATTACACCGGTGGAACCTGTTGTATAATCTATGTATCATCTATCCATTCATTTACTATACCGACTTATCGTTTCATGGTCGTAGGGGGAGCTGGAGTCCAGCAGTGCACCATGCCAGAACGGTCTGCCAGTCTATCACGAGGCAATACAGCAATAACAACAAACACTCATACTTAAGATAATTTAAAGACACCAGTTAACCTCACAGACATTTTATTAAACTGTGTGAGGAAGATGAAGTACCTGGAGACAACCAACATAAACACCATGGAAACATGTACAGGACTTGTAGAAAGACTCTACGCTGGGATTTGAACACAAGCAAAGCAGCAGTCCATCCAAGTGTTCACGTGACAGGCCCACACTATCTCATGGGGCTGCTATAATCTGTGATTTGGAAAATACTGTGCAGGGAACTAAGAAAGACCTGGGCATAGCAAAAAAATAAGAAAATCTGTACCGTGGCTGTCTGTACTGTACTTGATCAAATGAAGAGAAGCTCCAAAGGGCTATTAAGACTTAAGGACTAAGCTAAAAAAATCCACATCCAATAGAAATTATTTCAGATGTGAAAAGGACTCTTCACATGAAATCCAATTGTTGACAGACATTAGATAACTCAAAGTCATTGGATAGTGATCTAAACAGTGTTATTTTCCTTCAGATCAAATAGTCTTTCTGTTGTTAACGTTAAGGTTCCTTATTAACAAACATTTGCTACACTCTGTTCAACATGGGTTGCCAGCTAAGCAAAGATAAACTGACAGAGATGATGGGAAAAAAAAGTATTCTGGGTCATGCAGGGATCAATGACACATGGCCTGATTTTC
>JAUZNJ010059019.1:9679-26784 GCA_034780135.1 Jordanella pulchra
CTCAGCACGCCTCTGGTTTGCAGCCGGAAGCCTTTCCACAGACTTGACACGCCTAAGTGACTTGTTGGCTGCTAACGCTCACCACTACAGTTCACCATGTTGCTGGATCACAGCCCCTGTTTTTTTTTTCTCGTTCCTTTTCAAACAGAAATACATCAGTAATTCATCTCAATCCTCTGCAGCAACAGATACTGCTGAGCTTCAGTCTCTTAACTTTCGCTACATTTAACGGAGATCCTCCATATTTGTAACAGAAGATGACAAATGCAAACTTCTAAAAGCATGACTGATAAAGGCTTTCTGATGCCATCTGTATGCAAAGAATGAAGGAGATATAAATGTGCATTTGGTAATGTCTCAATCTGACAAAATGTCCTTGTATAATCAAAAACGGTCGGTGATGTCCAGTACATGCTCCTTGTCCAACTTTTACTATTTTTGATTAGTTTAAAAGTGGTACATTTTGGTACCAAAGCATTTACATTTCCCTGATTTGTCTTTTATTTTTTTCTAAAGTATTTCGACTTGAAAAGGTCTGAATTTAACAACCCATAATTATATTGTAAACCATCACACTTTGAGTATTTTCTGAAATTTTCTAAGCATAACTGTCCATTTGCATACGACTCCTCCACCAAGCAAGAGCTGAAGTCTGTATTTTTAGTAGGATACATGAACTAATCGTTGAGAGAAAACTTGGAAGGAGGTGCAAACGAGCCATTCGTCATCAAATCCAGGCATGAAGATCTTAAACTCGGATGCATTTTACTTTGGGGGGGGGGGATTTGTTTTAATGTTCTTTTTTTCCCACAGTTAGATAAGCAGAAAACACTGAAGTTCTCTTTTGGTCTTTACTATAGTTTGCAATGAACTCTTTCAAAGAGCAACTTGGACATTTTGATGCTTTTTGAACTGAGATTGGGGTGGTGGGCGTTTTCATAGGCTGCTCCAGAGACGTCCTGCTCTCCTAGCTGTTTACTGGTTTATTTTGTAAGTTTTATATGGGGGGGGGGGGGGGAGCTATAACTTTATTTCACTTTATAAGTACAAGGAGTTGTGCTACCTTTAAAACAAAAATGCCTTGGCTCTTCATGAGCTAAACATTTGGGAACATGAAGATCTAAAAGAGTTTCTAAGCTGTACAGTGTCTTGTTGGAACAAATGTGTGTCTTTGTATTTTACATTTGCTGTTTTGTTTTTTTTCTGTTAGGTTTTTTATGAGACTGGACTTTTTGTTTTATTCAGGCCGTGTTACCTGATGCTATTATATCTATAATAAATTATCGGTTTGCAATACTCGTGAGGAGCTTTTCTGTGGATATGTTTTGGTATTGAACAGATTCCTGTTTTCTTGCACAGTTTCATTGATTTAAACCACTTGTTCTTATGTCAGCCTTGTTTTTTCTAATTGTGCATCCTTACAAACTGTTTGGGCATTGTCCTGCTTTGTGTTGCAACGGTTATGAATTTCATGATGATGCCATGTGTGGCTCATGTGTTTTGTTTTCTTTTTTTCTCATTTTGTTTGTAGAGTAATCCCTTAAACTTGTCTTTGCACAGGAATCAGGCTCACACTGTTCTGTGAAACAGATGACAGAATTGCATATCAGTAACCCGTCAGTGTATTTGAAAGATGGACAACATCCCAGAAAATTAAAAGAAGAAACATCAGAACAAAAGAAACTATTGTGCACTAAATTTCTCTTCTTTTCCTTGGAATATGGTGAAGATCCTGTTTCCTGTTTTGTCTTTGCCAAAGCTCCCTACTTCTAAAGCCCTTAGTATCATTGAATCTATTTCAAGACTTAACCTTTTTTTTTTTACTGTGTATGCAGATCCAAAGCAATTATCATATGCCTGATACTTACTCTTTTAAGTAAGTAGCAAGTATGTACACTCTTGCTACTTACTCTTTTAAGTAAGTAGCAAGTACGTACACTCTTGCTGTTCCAGTATTTAACACTGTCTTAGAAAGCTATCTGCACCCCGTGAACTTCTATGTTTTGACTCATTACAATGAGTGGCAGAGATGGATATTTAATGCTATTCTTTAAAACACGTATCTGTTATACAAGTATTATTTAAGGGTTTTTACACATCTTAGGGACAGGTGCCAAAAATGTGGAGGACTGTAAATGAAATAAAACTCCAGTCTTTTAAGGTTAAATGTCTTTAAAAGAACATAATAAAGAATTTTTGGACTTTAAAGTTTACATTAAGCTCCGGAATAGTTTTGTCTCTTGTCCCAAATTGAACTATGAGCTTCTACTTTTTTAATGACAGCAGGAGAGCAGAAGTTTTCAGTTTTAAGTATAAATCCTGCCATGACTCATCGAATGGATTTAAAATGGGCAATTAGTCTCTAAACTTTTCATCTTGCTATGATGTCTAATTCACTATTTGACTGTGTCTTCACTGCTCATTATGAAGCAAAGAATGCAATGGTTTTTTTCTCTCAAGTTTAACCTGATATTTAAGGTGTTCTTCATTGTGTTAACACCTTATATTGTTCATGTTCTTTTCCAGTGTCATTTGGGTAAGAATGTATGGAAGGGAGAGGCTGTGGGATAAAATGCTACTTTTAAAGATCTTAACTTATATTTTTCCGCATTAGCTGCAGCCACTTTTACAGAAAAAGCTTCTAGTTTCCTGGTTGTGTTTCCGGTACTTGAAGAAGATCCTTAAATATTAATTAGAAATAAGTAGAAAATAGGTCCACAATAATTTCAGTCTTTGTATTTGGTTACATTTTTTACCTTTGCCTCTTGTGTGTCAATATTTTTCCTGTAAGTTAGCATTAGCACTCTAGCACACCTAGCATCACCATGAAGTTTGACAAGTTACAGGCTCAACATTTCATTAAAAGTCACAGAGTTATTTGTTGGAAGCAATTAAAATAATCACTTAACAGTTTTTACTGTTTAAGTACATAAAAAATATTTTATTTTTATGCAATAATTGATAAAAGGAAGAGAGTATCTTTAAATCTGTCGGGAGCTAAAGACTCATGCTAGCACTGCCTTTATACTTAGAATTCTCTGGGATGAGTTTTTTTAATGCATATTTAGATACAGAAGCGATAAAACCAGGATATGTTCCACTATTTTAATTATTGTTAGACCTTTATTTATTCAGGTGGAAGTAATTAAATGAGACAAATTCTTATTTACAAGAGATGCGGTTTTACAAAGAATCAGTGCGAGGAAAAAGTTCCTAAAGTGCTTCACTCTAGATTATATTTATTAAATGTAGTGATTTAATTTGTTTCAAGCTAAATTATTGCATTTGAATAAATGAACATGGCACAGCAGATTTTGAGGGGTTTTTTTTTTTCAGATTATAAATTAAAGAATATTTATTGCTTAAAATATCAACCTGTTGTACTTTGTTAACCAAAAATATGAGAGGGTTCATTTTGATAAGGGCTTTCAGATTCATGGATTCTTGTAGCTGTTTTCTTCATCTAATTCGAACCTTTGGTGCCCAATAAAGAACCCGTTATTTCTTATCTCTGTCTCTGGGAGGATTTTAAATAGATATGAGGCAAAGTATCTTGAAGTAACTCAGAGTGTTGTTTACTGCAAGAAGTCAGGCACGCTGACATTTAGACCCAATAAACCTCCCCCGAAAAGTAATAAAATAAAATTGCCTCTGCTCTCCTGGTTAATAGAAAAGGTTGAAATCCACAGAGAAGTTCTGCGTGGCTGAAGAAAACGGTGCAGGAGAGGTCAGTGTTGCAGTAATTAGATATTAGGTGCAGCTTCTGTAATTGTGTTGTTTTATCAAGCTCCACTTTAATCCATTGGAGGTGCAGACCTGGAGTGGTTTTATTGGTGGTGAAGGGTCGAAACCCCATCTGCCCGAGTTCAGGGCTTTATGGCAAGAGAACAATAAATCTGCAGAGCAACAATATTTACAATGGGTTTGATGACAGCTATTTGTCTCTTGGTATCAATCAAATGAAGTTGGACGGCATTACATTTTTTTGAAGATTCAAATGCTTGGATTTCAGATTCACTGATTGTACTGAAGGAAATTCATTTAATAAGATAAAAAGATAAATCAATGAGAAACTCAAAATATGAAGCTTCTAACCTGGTGATTTTTTTTTTTTGTTTTCTTTTGCGTCATTTAATTGTAGCTGGTAAAAATATCCAGAAAATTCCTCCTACAGAAAATTATAGTGTTTGTTCACTTTCCAAAAATTCAAAATAGCAAAACAGTATTGCCAACTATTGAGGTAATATTACTTAAACTGCATAATGAAGCCCAGAATTATTCCTAATCTCTTAAAAGGTGGGATTATGTAAAACGGGCATCAATAAAAAATGTTTCATGTTTTTTATCAAAGATAATGGTGTGGTCAAATGTATTTTTTAAAATAACTACTGTGCAATTCTATATTGATTTAACTACAATGTCTTTTTTAATGTATCTACTGTTATATACATTTTTTTCCAGATGATTAGTTTGAGGTTTTGCAGATTGATGGCCGCCTTACAGTCACCCAAATTTAAGATTCCTCCCTTTTAGATCTGCAAGATGTCAGGACCACTGGTGGCCACTCTGAGATATTAATGTAAAGAAAAAAAAAGATAAAATTAAGACTACTTTAAACTTGGTACCGTGATAATTTTGTACATAATTATATGCTCTCATTTATTTTTTTTTACCACATATTTGAGCATTACCTTCAGAAATATTACAACATAATCACAACGTTTTTTTAGTGGGATTTTATGACAGAACTAACGCTCAGTAATATATACCTGAAACTTGTAGAAAAAACGATTCTCTTTCCCTATTAGTTACCAAATTATGTTGTTTTGTACTGTTCAGTTCTGTTTGTTGTTGCCTCTCAAGTCTCAAAGTGATCTGATATATAAAATAACTAAGTGCAACTACTGTGCAACAGTTTTGGTTGCTTTAAGTAATACAAGATCAATATAAATAAATACCTTTTTAATTTCCATGACCTCGTATTTTATACTCGCCCGCAGATAAAAAGCATTCAGACAACAGTTTTCTTCTCATGCAGAACATGAGACAATTTGGTCCTTCTGTTTATGCGACACGTCCAATAAATCTTTGGCTTTCTTTCCACATCACGCTTTCCATCACTATTCCAAAAACAGGTGACAGTACACATCCCCCTCCTGTCCAGGGACAAGTCTGTCCTCTGCAGGTTGTGTCCTTGTCCGTCTCTGTCACTCCACACGGGGACTGATATGATCTAAGTGACAATAGAAGGGTGTCTGCCAGGTGCTATCCTATAATCCTGCTTTACAGGAGTTCCTTCTATATGGAAAGGTGAGATAAAGTGTCTATTTTGGGAAAGGATGACATGATCCAGGATATATTGTCTGTTACTGAGTCTAGAAACCAAGATGGGTTGTTATTCACATATTTTTTGTTATTTGAAGGAAAGTTCAATTCAAAAACAGTAATTCAGTGTTATCAATCATAAAATGTAATCTGTTGATTGCAATCATTTTAGCTAATACGCTGCCTTGCCTTAAGCTCGAACAGAACAAACTAATAGTTTTTAGAATCCTCACAATCAATGAATATATAAATAAAATCCTGAAAGGGTGGCATTTATTTGACATGAAACCTCTAAAAAAGACTTTTTGTGCATTTATTTGAATATTAAAATGTCCTCATTAGTAAATATATTCAATGTGTGTATTTTCTTTTGACAAAACATATAGCTGGAATAAATGTTATTTTGACCAGTTAACTTCTTATCACTGCTGCACTTTGTTTTTCACAACTGTATGGCACTGCTAATCTACTTCTATTGTCGTAAGGTTTAAGCAACAAAATTTTGTTTTAGCTGCTGGTGCATACATCTGAAGATAAGGTTTGTCTAAGTGGATGAAAACCTTCAACATGTCCATTGAGGGACAAATAATCAATTATACTGTTACATTCTATGAAAATTCAATCTTTATTTTTAGACAAAAATCATGTAGAGGCAGAGTAAACACAAGAAAAAAAACACTAGTTTTGGGAAAACTGATGCTCACTTTGAACAGATCCTACCCACGGAGAAACAAGGTGGTGGCAGCGTCAGGCTGTGGGATGTTTTTCGATGAATGGAGTCGATTTTTGTTAAATATGCTCCTGTATTGAAAGAAACTTCGTACTTACCTGCTGTAATTACTGTCAAAGGTGGTTTCTTTCCACTTCACTACTCGCTGTTCCTCTTTCACAAAAAATCCTAATAAAGTCAAAGTTTGTGCTTTAAAATGACAAAATGCTTACAAGCTAACAGTACTTTAAAGTAGGATGTTTTACAGCTGCTTTTAATGCTGAATTCAACATTCTAAACTTCTATCTTAGATCAGTTCATCATCGATAGACTGTTGTTCTGGTGTCAACAAAAATATCACACTTCAAGTAATTACAACATACACACTGCATTTTTAGAAACACTAAAGATGTTTTAAAAATTTGCCTTTATTGTGTTGTACATTCTTTGAAAGGCAATGTTAACTCAAGCTATTAAGTACAACCTAAGAATGTGTTGTCAGGCCAGCACTAATTGTTGGCAATTAATGTCTGGAGGCGTTTGTCTTTTGACATTAACGCTGCTCGTGGGTATTCACACATTGTTTATTTATCAAACCTTTGTTCTCCTGCTTTTCAAAAAACGAAACAAAAATAACAATAATAATAATTACATGGAGAAAAATAGAACTGTGTGGTCCTCGAGTGTTGGGATGAGACTCACAAACCATTTGACTTTCTTAGCCGTAAGAGACCTTTTTTTTTGTAGACTCTTGGCATTACTTTTACAAATGTTTTGATATTTAAGAGAAATGATGTATCTTCCATCAAAATATATTCACACAATGAAGTCAAGCCTGTAAGCACAGGAGATAAGAAGCACATTTCAACACATTTCATATATAACAACGAGGCTGGGTAAAGCTGAGGGACCTCAGTCACCTGTTCTAATGTAAACTCTCGAAATATTACAGACAATATTCTTTACAAGCTAACAGTATTTGCACCTGTATATTCTATGTACAAAGTGAGATGACAAAAGCCACAAAGGACCTTGACGACCAGATCTACAGAGCTGCTCTACACCTAAACATGTAGAAGTTATCTACTTTTTGGATGATAGGTCTTTAAAGTCAGTATATTTTCAGACAAAACAGATCTTTTAATTATAATCCAATCAATGCATCTATGAAATGTTTAATATGTCTACAATTTTTATTCCAGACATTAAGCTTACCATTTGCCCTTTACTAGGACATTTTAAGCAAAGAGGGCATGACTTAATGCTTGAAGCGGTTTTCACCTGTTTGGCACATCACTCAGTCAAATATGCAGGGCTTGAATCATCTTTTTTGTCAAGGTCTTTGCAAATGACTTCCACAGGGCTTTGGAAGGCAAATGAGCTGACATCTCGGTGACAGTCATCCACAAATCTGATCCACGAGTGGCTATTTCAGAAAAAAACGTTCAGGTTCCAGTTCGGTGAGTAAATTAAAATGAATTTGACTGCTTTTTTTAAGATCAGAAGGTTGACCATCAGTTCTCTGCTCTTACAGAGAAAAGAAACCTTTGAGCTGTATTGTTGTGGAGGCCAGGGCGAGGGCTAAGGTTGGGGGATGTAAGAGGCTCGGTGAGCTTCCAGCGATGGCGTCCGAAGCACCGGACTCGTCCAGCTGATGGTTCTAAGTGAAAAGATCACCGTGTTCTGTCAGTAACACATCAAATGGAAATAATTGAAATTTACTTACAGCATTTTTGAAAATATTTGACAAACCAACACAGGATAGAGGTATGATTGTGAAGAATTGATGTTTTTTTTTTTTTTACTTTGCCATGCATTAATATTCAGTTCCCTCTACTTTGATGCACCTAAATAAATCCCATTAGAATCAGATGAAGTCACTTCAACAGACTCCACTTACCTAATTTAATCTCAGTAAAAGTCCAGCTGTTTGTTTTAACTCTGGAGGAGCTAAAATAATCCACAGCTCAGGTGGGTAGATCTAGTTACAGGCAAGCTGTTAGTCAAACACTTCACAAGCCTGGCCTCTGTCAAACAGTCGCAGGATGCATATAAAGCTAATGCTAAAAGCTACTTCTGCTGATATTTACTAAAACTAACATCTGGGTTAAGATGATCCTGACACTAAAGATCTGAAGTAAACATCCTCAGCAATTAAAAATATCAACTTATCTGGAAATGTGGGATGTTTTTTCTGCTCAGAACTATTGGATGAGGCAGGACAAAGGTAGAAAACCAGCTAGACTGTGAACTAAACACCTTTTTTAAAAGATGACCTAGAAATAAATCTAATTAATATAGCGCCCAAAGCTTTTGCGTTAATGTCCAGGTTTTTTACTAACCTGGCTGTGCATATTAGTCTGAAAAGGAGCAGGTAGAGCCTGACTTTAAAGGCAGGACTACCAGACTCAGAAGAAATAGGTTAGAGCCAATTAGAGAAATACAGATGTGATGCAAAACATCTATATATTTAATGAAAAGGTCTAACAGCAATCAGTTGTTGCAATTTTAAAAATATAAACAGCTCTTATTGGTCACAATAAAGGGCATCAATAAAATATTGCTCCGTCACAACTGTTTTCTTGGCTGTCATGGTTACAGAAAAGCTCTGTTACAGAAACTCCTCCCAAGATGTGATTGGTTCAGCCTGATTTAGACCAGAGTGTTGAGCCTTACCAGACTGACATAATGTGGCGTAATGTGGGAAGTCAGTCACACTGAACACTGCAACCAGGATGTCTCTGGTGTGGGTCCAGAAATGCACTTGTGAAAAAAAGTTAGAAAAAAATTCACAAGGATTCACACTCTTGTGAGGAGTTGTTGGGGAAAACTCACTATCTGTGCACATTAGTGTCCCTTTTTATCATCCAATTGCCTGTCTGTTTCTGTTTTGCCATCTGGTTTTCACTGGTCAAGATAGCGTCATTTGGTGGGTGGATTTTATTCTGAAATTCCCCGCTTTCCCTGTTTGGCATGTGAGGCTCAGGAGCTTGATGCACACCAAGTTAACTGTGAGCCCAACATCACACCCCATGGAAGTCAGTCCAGTTTATAAGTAACGAAAAGATGAACCTCAAAAATACATCTGGCTGTAACAGCAACAAAGAATCGTTTTAGAAAGCATTGATTTAGATGGGTTGAATACAAATGTATGCCACAGTTTTCAGATTTCTACTTTTAAAAACAAATATAATTTTCTTTCTTATTTAAATCAGTGAATTGCTTTGTGTTGGTTTATAATAAAAACAACAACAACGAATTCAAGGCACTGAAGGACTGAATTAAACTCTTGCAAAACATGCAGGAAGTTAGACAGTAACTATATTTTTACAACTAAACTCCACAATTTTTTAGAAAAATATAAACCAAAATATTTTTTTCTCTGATAGGAGGAAAGAGAACATTAATGTACTTAATAGAAAAAGCCTTACTGGACAAAAAGCTGCGTTGGCTGTTTGATTTGAGACCAGATTTTGAACCTTGAGGAGAGGGAAAAAACAGAAGAAACACATCAAGTTAGTTCATTTATTAAGTTGTCTAAATGGGGCTAGATGCCACAGACTGTTTTATTCCCTTAAAAACTTTTTTGCTGTAAACTCTCAGTGCATTTTCCCCCTGACTGTTCAAGCTATAGCTCAAGGTTACATCAGTATATTATATTAAAACTTACTCAAATTTGTTTCATGAGATAAAGAAATGCATTTACACATACAAATAGATAAACAAAATATAATAAAACCACAAAGATACATTGTTTCGGTGCAGAAAATGATAAGGGGATCTGTGATGGTTTGGAAACGAAATAAATACTTCATGTGGTGATTTTTAAGCAGAAACAATCCTACAAACCAGGGTTGTGGAGAAGAATGATAAATTGCTCCACTGGAGGTCTTTCTTCCTAAAGGATGTTTTACTGGTGATAAATCATATTATCGCTATTAAAAGCCAATGTGATAGATTGTTTCGGTTAAAGGAGGCTCTGTGATATGATCTCATTTATAAAATAAATAAATAAAGTATTTATCAGAAGAAAATTGCAGATATCAGGAGTTTGTTGATCTGGGGCCAAATTCTCTCCATAGGGGTTGGAGTAGATTGTAAGCAGTTTAACACAACTAAGTGAAATCTAATTAAAAAAGGGTCTGGTAGGATGGAATTTATATTTCACAAATAAAATATTCACACAGAAACCGTTTGATCAAATGCATCTCAAAAGTGTTAATGCTTCTGTTTAATTTCAGACAGCTAAATACATTTAGATGAGTAAAACTAATTTTAAAACTTTTCTCACCTTTAATTTGAGATTTTTCCTTAGACTCTGTTGGAAGAAGGATCCTCCGGATCCTTTAATCTCGTCTTTGCAAGGAATCTAACAGCATCAGGCACCTTGAACCAGTAATAATTACCCATTCAATCTTGCAAAGGTTCACCACGTGATGGGTGACGACAACCTGCCAACAGTCCAGGATGAACTCTAGCATTAAATATTAGGCCCCTCAGAAATTTGTTTTTTTAATTTTCATTCGGGTAAAAATTATTTTGTTTTGGTTCACCACTGACAGGTGATTAGAATGGTTTATGATTTAAAAACAGCATCTTACCATAAAGTCTATTTTAGTCTTATAAAATCTAGTCTGACTGAAACCTTTGTACATTAGATTATTTTGATATCTGCAGTTTGAATTGATTTATTCTGACCTCTCTTTTCTTTATAATAACATCCTGGCATTTAAAGGGGTGCCGATAAGCTTTCAAGATCCACTGTGTTTTGGTAAAAGAGCTGTACTTCATCGGTAATAACAGAACCGCACAGACAAAAAATGTCAAACCATGTTTGAATTTGAATCCTCTTACATGCCTTTTTTTTTCCAAGTATGGCTACGAATGGAAATTCAAACTCCAAACTGCTGTTTGACTAAATGTATTTGGTTTGGGGAAACATTATACTATATGAATTACAATAAAACATTTTAGGCTTTAGTTATTTAGTTTAACACCTGAAATTATCTACCTACCTCGACAGAAAACACTGTAATGTGACAGAGATTATTTTGAAAATATTAAAACTACAACTCAGTTTTTTGGGTGGCTAATGTATACTAAAATAATGTCTTATTTGGATCATGATTTTGATGAAATAATAAAAAAGCTACATTTAATTTCCCAGCTTTAATACAAAGACCACTCACTTAGACAAATACAAAACAAATGGTTACAAGTAACAGTAGTAAAGTAAGTAAACATAGCAGAAAACAAAACATTGCATTTAATGTTTTCTATCTGCTAAATAAATAGCAGTACAGAAATGAATAACTTCTGCACCTTCAAACATACAAAATCAAGTAGAAAATGTTGTTAAGCTAAAAAAAATGACTGCTTATATTTTTTTCTTCCCCTAATTCTTTGTTCTCATCTACAGTATATTTATCTGTGTTCTCCAGTATCAGGTAGAACTGAAGAAGCCTCTTGGATGAGAGGTGAAACGTCTTCTAGAAAACTGAACTTTCCAAACACCATTGGTGTTTCTTCACTCCCTTTCCTCTGAAACCTTAAACCAGCAGGAACTACAAGCAAGCATGTGAGCCTTCAAGCATCTTCCTATCAGCAGCTGTTTTACATTCATTTGGTGTGGGATGCTTTAGCAACTGTTTACATCTGGTCTTTTACTGCTGCAGTACTAAACAAAAAAAAACAAGCACTCTTCTGGTCATTCTCGTACTGCGTGCACATGGATATCTGAGTTTAACTGGATGCCAGTCGCTTCTTAGAATCCACAAAATCAATCTTGAATATAATACTTCGATTGTTTGCTTGGATCCATTTAACATGGACACGCTTGACGACACATCTGCAGAACAGCACGGAAACTTCCAACTCAAGTACATTCAAGGAAAATAGTCTACAGGCTTATAGATGCAATGGCGCTGAAACACGGAGGTGTCAGTCTGCTCATCAAATAATGTTTTAGTCATAAAGGGTCACATAAAAAGGCTACTTTAGACTATTTTTCAGTAAAAACGTCTCTTTAAGTACAGTAAGAGGCTGGCAGTAATTAGTATGACATCATATCAGGTTTCTTTCGGAAATAGATCGTTTTTGTTAAAGCATTCATCCATGGTTTGCAGTTTCCATAATCAAAGCCTGACCGCTGCTAATAAAGTCTATAATAATTTATAATAAACTCTTTACTGTAAAATGTGCTTAATATCTACTGAGTATTCAGAGAATTTAAGTTTGGAAATTTAGGGTTGAAATAAAAAAAACATGCAAGGAACCCAACAAGAGAGGGAGGTATAAATGTTCAAACCTTCATGGTCTGAAAATGTTTCCATCCATCGACCCTCTAGCATTGTGGGAAACCTGGTTGACTTTTTTTGGCTTCAATTCCTGCTTGCAAACTAACATTGTCACAAACAGACTGAACCTTTAGGCCATTTCTGAGGTTACTGAGGCATCCAATTAGCTTTGACATGACAGCTTCAGAAAATGTGACTCCACATTGACATATCCACTTTCTGCCCAGGAGTGGGGATTCTGTGCATGCCGTCATAAAACCCTCCCTGATCTATCACAGTGACAGATTCAGACATCTGACAATCAGACTGAAGCCATGAATGGTTTTCTCACTGACCTCCTAAGGTCTGAAGTTAGGGCGAGACATTTTCTTTTCTAACTTTTAAAGGTTTACAAACAGAAAACAATGAGTAAAGTCTGGGTGGATGAGAACTTGAAATGTTCTATTTTCAGTTAACAAATCATTTTTAATTGAATTTATTATTTTAGTTTTTATCTTATAAGATCTTGCAAAAATTATGATGGTAAAATACAACAAAAAACTAAATGTCAGAGGAATCATCAAACCAAATCAATCCAGCTACATGTTAGAAAATTTTTCTTTTGAGCAGAATCTCCAGATTTCTTTTAAAGCTCACCTGCAAGGTTCCACAGATGTGATATGAATCACTATTGGCACCCAGGTGATTCACGTCTGTCAGCTCATCCAAAACACTGTTTGTCCAAGCTTTACCCCTGCGAGTGATGCTTGTCTCTGCAGTGGGTTGAATTGGCGGTTGGGGTTGCCACACTCCAACGTCAGTACCATTACCAAAGGCCTGAATAGCATTGCCTAAACAGGAACAAAGAATTGATCAGATTGATTTCATAAACAGAATAAATGGTGCATAAGCAGAGAAACAGAAGATACCACGGATATTTGGAAAAATATGGGCCAAATGGCTCTGTGGTTTATATGAAGGACAAGTACAGTTGTTTAGACAATATCTAGTTTGTCATCTAAAAGCAAAATTCATCTGAATAATAAAAGCAAACAACAAACCTTATAAAACAATAAATAATCTCAAGGTAAACATGAAGTACTTACACCTCTTTTATAGTAAGATCCAATCCTTATAGAGCACTGTGTTAGGATCTTATGTTATGGAACAACACAAAAGAGAACATAACTGTGAGGTGTTTTAAATTATAAAAAATGTAGATACTAGAAATACTTTTTAAATTGTGTCTTTATCAGCTTTTCTCATCTGGGACTGAAACTCAGTGAGACATCAATTTTTGAGGATATTATTTTGAACATCAACAAAGTCGTTCTTACTCATGTTAATCTTGGTTGTCGCGAAAGAAGGTCGATTTTTTTGCCTCTTTCTCATTGCTGTGTATTTAGCTCAATCCATCTTCCCATCCACTCAATAGTGTCCCACAGAATAATCCTACCACTGTTGTATTTCATCATGGGGATGTTTTTTTTATTATTATTCTGGCTATGGGTGACCACATATTTGCGTGGGACTGTGCAGCATTTTTCACTTCTATCCCACTGTGCAAATCAAAGTAATGTCCCATATTTGACTTAGGTAAGTTGGACAAAAAGTCCAAGAAAATACTAACAGGCACTTTTCCTCAATGCAAAGAAAGCAGAACTGCGTTCAGTAGCTACGCTTAGTAGTACTGTATGAGGCATTCATCAGATCAGATTAAATGATTAAAGCGTGCGTAGAACTGTCACATTTTCCAGGAAAATGTTGGAAAAACATCATGTGGACGTTGCACCCATGTGCAGTGGAGCTTATTTTACTCCAAAGATCTGAATGGGTGTGTGCATGGACGTAAATTAAAATAGAGATGGAACAACAGCTTTCTCTTTCAGAAGGAAATTTCTTTCTGATCAGACTAGATCAGAATCTTCAGTGTGACGTGTCTTCATGAAACATTTTTGATCTGATCAGACGTTCAAATTGATTAATTGTATCCATGTCACAGAGCTGCGCCAGTCCCACACGATGCTGTTGAAACAGAGCAGTCAAAAGATTTTCATTTTAATGATAGAAACTACGTTTGAAGAAAATTCAGCCCCAATAAAGACGGTGTACCGGTTTATACACTCACAAAAATATTTCACCCAAATTATTATTATTAATATTAAATATATATAAACCTGATGACTATTTATTTTAAATAGATAAGCTTTACAAATTAATATGAATCATATAATGTTTATTTATTAGGATTATGTTGAAATTATCTAAAAAAGTAGATTGTAGTTTTTTATGTAATAAAATGACATAAATCTTGAACTTGAAATATTTTTGTTAGTTTACCGACGTGGTGAGAACAGTGATTCTCAGGTGGCTATTTGTGAAGTTTCTCAAAGTTAGTTTTCAATTTGATATGAGAGAAGTAGGATTTAAAGCAACAGTAAAAATGAGTTACAACAGAAACGCACAGCTAAAAAAGCTGCGTCTGTTCCTCCATAACTCAGTTGTCCCACATTAGTTTTTTTTAGATCTGGTTACTCTATTCTACCACATATAACATTTGAAAAAAAAAGATTTTTTTTCATCGGTGACATAGTAAAGGGTCCTAAAAACAACTGAATACACTTTTCAAATTTTACTTTGAAAAATAAAATTAATACAACACCTTTCATTTTTCCATCATTGTGTTAGTCTATCACATAAAATCCAAACAAAATACATAAAAATATGTTTTTGCAACTCAACCTGTAAAAATGCATTGCAACTCACGGAGGCATCGATTGTTGGTGAAAAACTCAGAAAATTTATCACAGTCTGGCTTGCTGTTCCCACTGCTGCTACAGTCGCACCATGGCGAAAGGCTGATGCCCGAAGACCGCACATAATTGGGAGTCATCACTGTACCTGCATCATGAAAGAGAATAGGACGCTGTTAGTTGTTGCTACTCTGCTTGAAATCCATTAGGTCACTCATGATAAAAATTTAAATTTAGGCTTAATATTTGCTATAAGGATTTTTTTCTTTTATGGAACATGCAGAGTGTAAAGAAATTATACCATTCCTAAGTAAGCTGTATTATGAAGCAAAGACTAATATCTGCATCTTAAAAGGAAGTTTAAGGTTGAGTAGGTTTGATTTTTGCTACTATAAGCAGATTCTGTGGTGTAGTGTTGGGAACTTGTGAGGTAGGAGTACTAGAGGGAATAAACTGTGAATCATGGTGTCTGTGGTGTAGATTGAAATCTCTGCCTATTGAGACTGCAACTGGCCTTCTTTGCAAAGTGTTCAAATCTCATTTCCAAAACTCTGTGGGATGTCATTTTCCTTCCTGCATAATGAAACCCCCTGATGGAAGGAAGACTGGAACACGATCTTTTATTGCACAATGAGCTGTAGTGAAATGTTCCTGCTGCAGTTTTGCTGTGATATGTTTGCCATCCTGGCCGTTTAGCTAGTTTAACCTTTGCTCTGCAGAACCCACAGGAGCTAAATTGAGTAACTTTCCAACAAACAGCTGTAAATGATCTGTTATAAATTATAAGTAATTTTTATATGCCTGGGTATGAGAATAAGAGCACCATTTAAGAAAGGTGTTTAAAAATATATCTCATGTAACAAATGTTTAGTTAGCGACATTATGTGGTTTTTAACTGCTAAAAAGGCTAAAGTATTAAAAATAATTTTGCTCCGTTTTTGCCAGCTCTTGTGTAAAAAGTGTAAAGCATGTTAAATAAAAAAAAAACAATTTGTGTGAGATATATGAGTGTTGACATTTACAGGTCAGGAAATGGGTAATAGAAATCTGCTGACTAAAACTTGCCTATTTAGTTAGAATTACATTTAAACCCCACTGACAATGATACAAACAATGCATGAAGATACCAGTATATTTTGCTGTTATGCCCACTGAGGAGAGTAATAAAGGAGCATGCCAGTTAGAAAACAACTTTTCTTTTTTTTTTTACCATTGCTGACATAAATATGAAATCTTATTAATTCTGCTGGTTCTTTAACTGGAAATTGCATGCTTTAGTCAGATGAGATTAAAATATAACTTTTTTTTTTATCAACTCCAGGTGGGGAAGATATGAGACAAATGATATATGTGAGAAACCAGTTTCTCCCTATCTTAAAATGTGATGGAACATCAGGGAACCTTCTGAAAGTACACAGCAAAATTAAATTACATGACCATTTCAGTCCTCAATGATAAATGGAGCTAAGTCGAAAATTCAAGCTGGGAGATGGAACACAGCTAATCCTCATCATCCACTTACCACGCCCCCACCCGGGGCCAATCAGGGCCAGCACGCTGCGCTGCACCAGCCAATCGTCGTTCTTCGGGTCCATTCATAAAGCCAAAGACACTGCAGTTCTTCCTGGTCATCTGCTGCGCTCGAAAGTCAGCCATTCAACCATCGTCATCTATTCGCTATGTCGAATCTTGACTCAGATGATCCCATTCTCTCCTCCAACCTCTTTCTACAGCTCCAGTTTATTTTCTGCCTGGCCTGTCGCGCAGGAGAGCTCGGCTGGCCGCCCGGCCCCCTCCTCTGTCCCCTTCGGCCGCCCTGGCTTTCTGCTGCACCTTTCTCAACACAGGTTTGGAGCCTTTACAACTGGCTTCTCTCGCTATCCCTCTTGCCTTACTGTGACTCGTCGCCTTCTCCCAGTTCCAATCTCCTCTCTCCTTCTGTTTCCCGAATAAGATCGCGGAAATCCTTCCCCTCCCTCCATCCAAGCGACGCCGCGGTTGTCCGCTAGCTGTCCGCTAGCTGTCCGCTGGCTGTCCGCTAGC